>CALNXI010002059.1:48520-53520 GCA_942486025.1 Porites evermanni
TTTTCTGTAAATCCAATCAACTTCACAAATTTACTGTTTCGCAGATCCAGTCGGTAATTGTTGTCGATCTGAATGAGAATCTTATATGTTGACAAGACGAATGTTAGGTTAATATGGTATTTGTCACCAGTTTTATCGTCGGTGGTAAGATGACCTTTCTTTTTCATGTACTGATGGAGATAATCATTCAGGTCTGAGTAAGTGTACATTCCATCCACAAATTCGACGGTTTGCCAGGATGTGCGGCCATCAGGTGAGTATTTTATTTCATTATTTTGATACTGTTCTGAAATATTGTGCCAACTGTAAGTCATTGTAACCTTATCCAGTGCTATTTCTGGTGTCATATCATTTTGGAGTTTTAACACTGGATCGAATTTGATTATGATATCTTCTGCTTTATTCTGTCTGATTTTCTGTCTATCAACAAATGATATATGGATTGCTCTTTCTTGCATTTATATTATTAGATTACATTATATACTCCTTCAACAGACTATTAAGCTGGGTGTTATTTAGAACACTTAATTTGTTTTGTGTGTGAGCAATTTTGGAAAATTCATTTTTCGCACCATTATTTCCAGCCAATATGGATCCACCTAACAATTCCAATCTATCCAGTAGGTCAGCTAGATTATTATAATAGACAACCCCTGAGCCGATTTTTTTGTATTTATTACTGGTTCGGTGAATTGGAATATCACTTATTCTGTTCAGGTCGTCAAATACCATTTTTGATAATGGTGAATACTTCTTTTTACTGTTGAACCGCTTTGTGAGCAGATCAAGGGTATCAAAGTCCACTTGTTTATCATATACTTTTTTACCATCCTTACTAGCAACCAGTTTAAGCTGCCCGTAAAGTTTGGGCACATCAATGGTTACATTTCCATAAACACCAGTATTGGGGTTAATCTTGTACGCGTTTCTCTTCTTCTGTGTGTAAATACCTTTCCCAACCTTTAGAGTTTTTGTACCCTCCTCTAGAATGCCAATTCTTTGTCGGTTTTTTTCTAATAATCTCAATATCTTCATCATATTCAGCAATCTCATTCTTATTTTTTTTTTCTGGCAGTTTTTGTTGTGCTCAAATGGGCTTTCTTCCTGCGTAACTCCTTATTCATTGAACCAGATTTATCCAGAATTTGTTTTGCATAATTTGGCTGTTTTAAGGTTTGCAAAAAAATATCAGCCGGTAATGGCAATTGCTGGTTTTGTATGAATGCCGGTTCTTCTTGTGTGAATCCATTATTAATATCAGCTACCATCTTAGGCGCCACCTCGCCACTTGGGCCTGGTAATGCTAATCTTTGAACTTGCTCGGCGTATGGGACAACTTGTTTATTAACATCTTCTCTCAATTTACTGATCTCTTCTGTTTCCTTATCAGACTTTTCTGTTAGAGGTTTCAGGTCTTCAGACGTCTTTTCGTAAACATTCTGCTTATTAGTTCGGACTTCCTTTATAACATCCCCAACAACTTCAGTCATTTTCCCTGCTTCAATTTTAGGAATACTGAGTCTCTTGAATCTTTCAATATCCATTTTACTATTGTGTTATATAAAACTTATCTTAACTTATCTCAAGTTATCTCACATAATGGTATATAATGGAGATTCCAAATTATGATTTCAATGAAGATGAAAATACAAACTTCAAACAGCTGTACAATTTCATGCCCAAATCCAATTTTAGGATGCTAATATGCGGCAATTCAGGGTCAGGCAAAACAAACTTGCTTTATCACATCCTTATGAAACCATTAGTCTACTATGACCAGATCCATTTGTATGGCAAAAACCTTGAACAGGAAAAGTATCGACACATGATAGAAACGAAGAATAATATTAGTAGCCAGGTTGGATATGACGTAATGCATTGCAATAATGATGACATTAACCCTGTCAATAGTCTGGAGAGCGATGCCCAGAAAATTGTAACATTTGACGACTTCATTTGTGATAAAATCAAAAGCCGCTTATCGATTATTTCATTCAAGGCCGTCATAAGAACTGTACTGTTATTTACCTGTCACAATCATTTTATCAAACACCAAAAGATATCAGATTGAACTGCAGTCATTATGTTGTTTATGATTTCCCTAGCAGTAATGAGAGAAATATAATTTCTAGAGAGTTGAATGTAACAAAGGACCAATACACTAAAGCCACCAAACAACCCTACTCATTCCTGTATGTGGATAAACCAATGAAGACTGTCAAAAGAAACTTTTATGGAAATATCTAATGTACTATTATAAAATGGGAATTTTTAATCAGCAACCTAATTATAATCAATCATACTGAAAAAGAAAACGAGGAATTACTGGCCCTCAAGGACCTCCTGGCTCGCCTGGTCCCGCTGGTGTAGCTGGACCTCGTGGCCCTCGTGGCCCTACTGGCCCCATTGGCCCTACTGTTGTTCATGGTCCTATTGGCCCGACTGGTGTTCGTGGGCATCGGGGCTTTACTGGTGCAGGTGGTCCTATTGGTCCCACTGGCCCTCGTGGTGCTACTGGTGCATCAGGCACTGGTTTTAATCTCACATCAGATGGAAATTATGATATGGCAAATAAAAAGTTAAGAAATATAGCTGAAGGAACTAGTTTTGTTGATGCTGTAAGAAAAAGTCAAGTTAATACTAAACTATCTCTTTCTGGTGGATTAATGACCGGTAATTTGGATATGAATAGCAATAGGATATACAATGTAGCACAGCCAAATGGTGATAATCAACCAGCTACAAAAATATGGTCAGAAAATAAATTCCTGGATAAATCCAGTGGAGTTATGGCAGGATCACTAAATATGTCCAATAACAAAATCACTAATTTTGCCAAACCAACTGATGATAAAGATGGGTTTAATTAAGAATTTGTTCATGCTTAGCGTCAGCTGTAGCGTGCGTATATCGAGTTATGGATGCACGCGGGAAGTTTGGAGAGCACGAAAGACGCGTAAGAGTTGCACGAGGCGAAAGCCGAGTGCAACTCTAGCTTCTTGAGTGCTCTCCAAACTTCCCAAGTGCATCCATAACTCGATATACGCACAGCTAAAAGCATGAGCAAATTCTTTTATAACATAGGTCACAATAATGTTTGCTTTTTGATTAACTGAAAAATTCTCGTAACGCGCGACACAGTAACAGTAACGGTTCTATTGGCTGATTACGAACACGCCACATTCGTCTAGTTTGAATGAAAATATTCTTTCTGTAAAAGTGAGAAAGAAAATTTGCTTCTTTATTCGTTAACGATCAATGGAAACTAAGCAGAAACAAAGGTAAAAGAGTCTTAAAGTTCACCTAAAGTTAAAACTAACATGTTCATAAGAAGACGTGGAGTATGGTTTGGATTTGCTGAAAAGATGTATACGTTTTGCTCGGCGAAATCCAGAAAACATGTTAGCGAAGACGACCGTCATCCTTCTTTAAACTTATATTCATTTACGAACATTGGCTGGTCATTACGGCTTCTTGAGAAGACCTGGCAGCAGTTGTTTTTGTGAGTAATAAATTTATGTCTTCTTGTGTAATTTGTGTTCTTATTGCGATAGAAATTTCCCTGCTTCAGTTGGATTGTCCAGAGATAACAAAGTGCACAACAAATTTAAAAACAACAGTAAAAACAGAAAATTTGCCTTTAAGTGTTGTTGATGACCAGTTGGTGTCGGTTCTGTTCCCAGTAAATGTCTTTCGGCCAAAATTTGCTGCAGCTGGTCTTCGACAAATTTGCGAACAGCGCGCAACTTGCGAGTTTTTTTTTTAATTTGGCTTTACTTTTGCTGCTTGTTGGATCAGGACCTAAAAGGTCAATGCCGATAGAAAAATTGGGCAGTTCTTCGCTGGTTTCTTCCATATTTTAAAGAGAAGGAAAAGTGCACTACAGCTTGAAAGACGACAACTTTGCAGCCAGGTAAAAAAAAATGCTCACGTCATCTTATTTACGCACGGGCGTGCGTAAATAAAGATTTTGTTCATAGCGGCTCAATAGGACTTATATAGTCTATATAGAGCAAGCACGCGCGCTATGTTATAATAAGAAATATATACATAGATGATAATTATTTCAAACTATCCGGTGGCACTGTTACTGGTCATATAATTTTAAACAATGCTATCCTTATTTCACAATATCAAGCAATAAGCCGGAACACTGGAAATGCATTTTTTGTACAAATTACTAATCCATATGTTTACCACAAATTTAATATGGTCAAAAAATACCTCTTATTTGCCGAGTTTTCGGTCCGTACTGTAAATTACGGACCGAGTTTTTTTCCATCGATTTATGCGGGCCATAAATCGATGGAAAAAAACGACGATCCGTAATTTACAGTACGGACCGAAAAAACTAGGCTAATAAGATGTTTATTATATGGCTTCTTCCTGTTTGGGGGACCGGAAACAAGTGCAGGACGCACGATTTGACAGTCATTTGACAGGTGTCAAAAAAGAAAGTTTTTATTGGCGCACGAAAACAATAGCACATAACAAAGGCTTTCCGAGAAAGTGAAAACAAATTCGCCATGTTAAAAAAGTTTATTCGGTCAAAACTAAGCACACTGTAAGTTCTAGCTCTTTAATGTAACGCTGGAGTATTTTGGAAACCGGACACTTGTGTCTGTCTAGAAGTCGTTTCCATCTTTCCTTCGTTTGTCCTTGTGAAAAAACACTGCAAAAGGCAAAGAAGCTGTTCAAGGTAAGTTTGTTGTCATTGTCGAAGGATTCGCTCGTTAATTGTTTTTGGGAAAACCTTTCTTTCTGCCAGTTCATTCTCGTCTTCAATTGTGATCTGCGTTAAAATTTTCAAACACTGACTAGAATTGTCTTCCTTGGTAAGGTTACGATTTGGTTTCTACAACAGCTTCGTTCTCATTAAAACAAAGCTAGGTTAAAATTTCAAAAGGCAAAGTCAACATCCCAGTCCTCAGGGTTTACATACATATTTCAAAGTTTATTCGGTGGAAACTAAGAGCACTCTAAGTATTCACTCGTTAATG
>CALNXI010002059.1:61020-71695 GCA_942486025.1 Porites evermanni
AACGACCGGGGCAAACGATCGAGCCATACTTAACGGATTGAAAAACCGACTCGAAGCAATCAGATGAAATTAAGGCTAATTGAAACCAGGCTACTGACAGTAACAAACAATGTAAACGCATTTCATGGCAATGAAAGAACATATGCGATACAAAGCCGACACAACTCCTCCGCGAAGTAGGACGCAAAACATTAGCTTATGTTTTCTTATCTCGATTTCCGCTGTTATTTCAAAGGTAATGCTCAAACTCACATCCATTTCCCCCCGTGATCTTGGACAGTCCTTAAGAAGAAGAAGAAGAAGAAGAAGAAGAAGAAGAAGAAGTGCCTTTATTTGCCATACATTTCACCAGTCCGTATTTTATAGTCCGTATTTTATACCCAGTCCGCAGTCCGCGTTTTATACTGACCGCCATAAATTCATTCATACACATAACCTACTACACTACTACAACGTAGGAGATCAAGCCAGCGTCGAAGTTGAAGGAGTCGAAGAGCAAATACTCATCTTCTCCTCAAGTTTAAAGCCTGGACGGGTCAAAGGCTTTTGAATAGTACTAATTTGAAAGATTCCTGCGTGTCTTAAATCTGGTAAGACCTCTGTCCTAACCGTGCTGTAGCGCACGATGCACGCTCTCAGCGAGGAATTTGATGCTACCGAACTTCGGCGAGCGCGTGCTTCTTTGGAAACAATAGATCTTCGCGCTCTCGAGTTCGGACCCGATTAATTACGAAGTGCGTCTACTACGAGTGAGCAGGTGACTCATTTGCATATCTCTGTCCCTGCAATAACTCGTGGTACGCTCGCGCGTACCCACGAGTTAAAAACGACTTCTTGAAGGAAATGACAGTCCTGGATGAAACAATTGTGGATTTTGCTCCATTGGTGACAAGATTTGAAAAGCAGTACGCTAAAAAGTTCCTTTCCCATTCAACAGACACTGCTTCTACCGAGTAAACAAGATGGCGGACAGTTTTTCGCCCTAATCTCATTCCCAGGGCCCTCTCGTTCAATGAGTAAAATCTATTTCCGGTTAGGGGCTTCCCCTTACTTTTTGTCTAAATTCTGAGAAATCAGCCAATCAACATCGGTCTTGATTAGAGCATAAACTCTCTCCACCAATTTTCATAATATTTTAACGTGTTTTTTATCCGAGTAAGAGGAATAATTTTGTATTCTATTCCTAAAATATCAAATAGTTGTTTAATTATAAAGTCTACACTAATAAGCCTTTTTCGGTCACAATTATTGACTTCCGGTGTAACATTATCAATCAGTCTGAATATTCTCAGGATATTTTCTCTATTGTAGTAGCCAATTTGAATGCTGTTTATTTGTGCGATATTATCCATGACATTTATGATGTGATATTTTCTGTAATATACGGACTTTCTTTTTATTCTGTATCTGTTCTCATAAAAATCCACATACTCGTCTGCTGTTAAATTATGATGAACTTGGCCACAATTTTTACACACAAGAAGGTCATCCTTGATCAGTCTCATAGAATCGCAGCAAAAATATCGCCTGGGCTTACCGGGATCCTGAATCTGTTTATTACAAAAGATACAATTAACTTGACCCTCTTGGATCAATAACTCATGAACTTCTTTATTACACTTCATAATATACTAACTCGGCTCGTCTTTAAATGTCTTTCGTTTTTGCCTGCACTCATTACACAACATTTTACACGAGCTGTTATAGTCTCACAGAATTTTCTACAGACTGTGGAAAATTTTGTGTAATCGTTTGATTGGCTGAGAGTATAGCCTTCTAGAATCTTCTGATGACTTATTTCCTCGGGGAAACCCCTACTTAATAATAGCTGTATACGTAACTAGTGATTAGTTAAAATCGATTGTCAATTCATCGATCAATTGTTGATTTTTTGTGATCTTAATCAGAGCTTCTTCTTTAGATTGTTCAGTATAACGTGCTTTTGTAGCGTAGCGCTTACCGTTACTCTTACCGTCATAATATAACAGTTTGTTTACAACGTCATCCTTGATACGTAATGTTTTCCCAAGTCTTTGTATTTTATCCTGCAACAACTTTTCTGTCGCATCATCAATGGCCGCCATTTGTGCTTGATATTTTACTTCCTTACGCGACACTTTAATGCCCAACTTGTTTAATAATCAATCTCCTAGTTTCTCACTGTATTCGGCTATCCATTGGAACTCTACTTTTTCCAATTCTCGTTTTCCTTTACTAGGAGCATTAACAATAAGGAGACTGATATGAGGTTTTTGTGTTCGATATTGATAAACGGGGCTCTTATTATTGGTCAGGTGCTGCAACAACCGTGTTTTGAGCTCACCAGTTGTACTGCCAATATAAGCTTTGTCACATTTCTCAAATTCGATCTTGTAAATCTTCCCGTTATTGTAGTCGCTATTGAAAATTGAATTTACGATCTCCATATTTGGTTGCTTTCTAATCATAAACATGGTTCAGCGCACTAGTGTTGAGATGGATATATTCGAATTTGGTTATGCGGGATAGTGCTGTGTAGAGTTGTTTCTTGTCCATTCGATTGACATTATAAATGTTATAAGGTTCGCTAATATCAGCGCCCTGGTATTTGTAAACAGTACAACAAAAAGCGGGAATGAATGACTGAGCAAACGTACCGATAGGAAAGACTTCCATTAATGGTAACATTAGTATCGTCAATATGATCCACATGAAACTCCATCATATTATAAATCTCCTCAGTCTTCAAATTGGTAGTTGCTAATACGGGCATCCCGACACAAACGGGATACGTTTCCTTATTGCCATCATAAATGACATGTTTTGCCCGCGATAAATCTCTCACAACAATCCCGCGTAACATTCTGTCGGGTTGAGTTCAAATAGCAAATATTTTTGTACAAGGGTTTTCTGTCAGCAAATTTAGCCGTTACCGCTCCCGTTTCAAGAAACTTTGTTAACATGTCATTTGTTTTGATATCGTAGCGCGAGCAACCTTCTTTGTATTTCATTTGAACTCTTCTCGAGCACATTTCAGATATGGCCACTGATTTGAAATAATTATAATGTATCCGGCGGCCTTTTTTAACGGGGTCGCATTGATTAGTATAACCGAACATAAATACGGTACACTCTTTTTTTTATATAAGAATGTTGTTTTTCCGGCCCAGGCTAAATATTCTTATTTTTCTGCCGATTTTAGGCTGAAAATATTCTTGTATTATTCTTAAGTTATAGCTTATGACATTCCCGTTTTAGAATTTATTGGGGTATATGTATATATATTACATGTACCGTTCATCGAACTGTCATTTTGCTATAGCTAGTGCTGTTTTTTCTTTTTGTTGGCTAGTTTCGCCGTTAAGAGAAAGGAATAATTTTATACGGTTAAGTTAAAAACATAAAATTGTATTGTATTTACAGATGTTTCAACACACAAAATTATATCTATCCTTTTCAAAATCTCAGCCTTGGCTTTATTCTTAAAATATTCTTAAAATTTCGCAAATTTCAGCCTCGATATTCTTATAAAATATATTCTTATATAAAAAAAAGAGTGTATTGTGATATTTAGTGAACGCTTGATAGATCTTACTCATCCACTTATTTGGGGTCATAGAATATTCCTCGATAAATATTGTTTTGTCCGCCAGATGGGAAATGTCCCGGTTATGGTAACTATTAAAATACGAATCAAAAGTGTAACATTTGTAACGCAAACTGTCGCCGATTCGTGATTTCACATTCTCGATCGCTTTATTAGTAAATGATAAGATTATCGGATTTGTTGCTTCTGATGCCAGCTTGATGAGTTTCGTGGTTTTACCGCATCCTGCTTGACCGTAATAAATCACACCATCGCCCACAAAATCAGTATCGTCATCCGGGTCAAAATTGTCACGATAATGTTTTTCAAAACACACACACTCTGAATCTGTTGTAAACACATTGCCAATCTGATCGATGGTAAACTCAACAACATCCTTCTTGTTTGGGTATTGGTGCTTGGGGTTTGTCATAAACACACCATCAGTGTTAATCGAATACAAATCTGACTCATCGGTCCAATTATCATAAATCAAATTTAGACATGATAGTATTGCCTGTGACACTACAAATCTGTTGATAGAAGTGTTATCTGAGAAGACGCGCTCAGTTTTGTAATGTTATTGAGAGGCGAAACAGGCTATAACACAACAGCTTTAATCGAGCTAGTACAAGTACGAGGAGCACATGGTAAAAACAGCCCGCCCGCTAAGACTAATGCGACATCTAAAGCGATTACATCACATCTCCCCTCTAAGTCGGAAACAAACTTTTCTTATAAGCAAACAAAGTAAAGTTCAGAGTCTCTAATCTTTAAAACGTTCTGGGGGTCTTATCTCGCGACCACTTCGCGTGGTCCTCCTAGGAGTAGTAGATGTTGAGGTCTGGTTAGGACTGTTGATCTTAATACTGGGCAAGGCTTGNGGTTAAGTTAAAAACATAAAATTGTATTGTATTTACAGATGTTTCAACACACAAAATTATATCTATCCTTTTCAAAATCTCAGCCTTGGCTTTATTCTTAAAATATTCTTAAAATTTCGCAAATTTCAGCCTCGATATTCTTATAAAATATATTCTTATATAAAAAAAAGAGTGTATTGTGATATTTAGTGAACGCTTGATAGATCTTACTCATCCACTTATTTGGGGTCATAGAATATTCCTCGATAAATATTGTTTTGTCCGCCAGATGGGAAATGTCCCGGTTATGGTAACTATTAAAATACGAATCAAAAGTGTAACATTTGTAACGCAAACTGTCGCCGATTCGTGATTTCACATTCTCGATCGCTTTATTAGTAAATGATAAGATTATCGGATTTGTTGCTTCTGATGCCAGCTTGATGAGTTTCGTGGTTTTACCGCATCCTGCTTGACCGTAATAAATCACACCATCGCCCACAAAATCAGTATCGTCATCCGGGTCAAAATTGTCACGATAATGTTTTTCAAAACACACACACTCTGAATCTGTTGTAAACACATTGCCAATCTGATCGATGGTAAACTCAACAACATCCTTCTTGTTTGGGTATTGGTGCTTGGGGTTTGTCATAAACACACCATCAGTGTTAATCGAATACAAATCTGACTCATCGGTCCAATTATCATAAATCAAATTTAGACATGATAGTATTGCCTGTGACACTACAAATCTGTTGATAGAAGTGTTATCTGAGAAGACGCGCTCAGTTTTGTAATGTTATTGAGAGGCGAAACAGGCTATAACACAACAGCTTTAATCGAGCTAGTACAAGTACGAGGAGCACATGGTAAAAACAGCCCGCCCGCTAAGACTAATGCGACATCTAAAGCGATTACATCACATCTCCCCTCTAAGTCGGAAACAAACTTTTCTTATAAGCAAACAAAGTAAAGTTCAGAGTCTCTAATCTTTAAAACGTTCTGGGGGTCTTATCTCGCGACCACTTCGCGTGGTCCTCCTAGGAGTAGTAGATGTTGAGGTCTGGTTAGGACTGTTGATCTTAATACTGGGCAAGGCTTGATCAGGAACTGCACTGTCTCTCTGGTTTCCTGCTTCAGGTGGGTCTGGTAGGAGGTTCAGGTGGCGTCTATTTCTCCTCAGCTCGCCATTTGGGGTCTCTACTGCGTAAGACCGTGGGGTGCCAACTTTGTCCAAAACTGTCCCTTCGACCCTCCGGTCCGGTAACCAAACACGTTCTCCAGGGGAGAGGTCTGTGAGGTTCTTTGCAAAGTGGCGCTTGTCAAAGTTCTTCTTTTGTCTAGCTTTGAGGGAAGCATCTTTTTCTAGGAACTGCTCCAAGTAATGCCAACTGGGGATTAGCTGCGCTGGAACAGTAGGGACTTGAGTACGGATTTTTCTTCCCATTAACAATTCTGCTGGGCAGAGTCCACTCTCAAGGGGTGTGGCACGGTATGCCAAGAGAGCTTTGTAAGGATCTTGAGCTTTCTTAAGCAGGTGTTTCACTGTTTGAACTGCGCGTTCCACTTCACCATTCGCTTGTGGATACCTCGGGCTGGTCGTAATGTGGGTAAATGCATACTCTTCGGCGAACTGGGCGAATGCGTTTGACGAAAACTGCGGGCCGTTTTCTGACACAAGTTGGTCCGGTATACCATGTCTTGCGAACATAGATTTCAGATGTACCACTATATCCGGTGAAGTTGTACGGGTTAGCTTAGCAACTTCAACATAACGCGAGAAGTAATCAACAACAAGCAGAAAGTTTTGACCTTTCAGTTCAAATAAGTCTGCGGCAAGTTTCTGCCAAGGGCGATCGGGTAGTTCCGATGGGATCACTGGCTCGGGTCTGTTTACACGCTCTTTGATGCACGTGGAACAGTTGTTCACCAGTTCCTCGAGTTGTTTGCTCAGGCCTGGCCACCAAACTGATGTTTTGGCTCTCTCTCTGCATTTAGTAATGCCTTGATGGCCCTCATGTAACTTATCTAGGACATCAAGACGCATAGACACAGGAATCACCAGTCGGTTGCCTTTCATTAATAAGCCTTGCTGCACTGTCAGGTCACCTCTCTCTTGCCAGTAGGCTTTAAGTGGAGTAGGAAGATGGGATTTCTCTGGCCAGCCATCAGAACAATAGGTGATGAGTTGCTTAGTAACTTCATCTTGCTGTTGCTGGGACCTCAGCTCCTCAAGTCGATCTTCAGTAGCAGGTAAGTGCTTTATAACTGAGTCAACATAGGCTTTGACATCATCAGTCAACTTTTCTTCTTCTTGGTTCAATGGTCTAACAATGGGGGCTCGTGACAGAGCGTCTGCAGTGCAGAGGTCTTTACCAGGTACATGGCTGATAGTGTACGTGAAGCGCATCATTCGCATTCTGAATCGCTGTATTCTGGCGGGGAGATCCTCAAGACTCTTGGAACCGAGCAATGACACTAAGGGCTTGTGGTCTGTTTCGATGTGGAATTTGAGTCCAATCAGGTAGTCTGCAAAGCGTTCACTTGCCCAAGTTATGCCCAAAGCTTCTTTTTCTATCTGCGCATAACGCTGTTCTGTGGGGCTCATAGCTCGTGAGGCGTATGCAACAGGGCGCCATTGGTCATTTTCTTGCTTCTGCAATAATACAGCTCCCAGGCCATAGGATGATGCGTCACTTGAAAGTGTTGTTGCCCGATGTGCATCATAGTGAGCTAGGGTGGGTGTAGATGCAAGGCTCTGTTTCAGGGCTGAGAAGGCCTGCTGTTGTGCGTCACCCCAAGACCAGTGGTTTTTCGAACTCAGGAGGTCTCTCAGTGGTTTAGAAAGCTCTGCTATTCGTGGCTGATATTTGCTCAACTGGTTAACCATGCCTAGGAATCTTCTTAGACCTGACTGATCCTTGGGGGTTTCCATCTCCAGTATCGCTTCTACTTTCTTGGGGTTAACACGTACTCCTTCGGAATCAATGATGCTGCCTAAATACTCGACTGAAGGTTTTGAAAACTCGCACTTCTCTTCATTCAGAGTGAGGTTAGCCTCTTGGAGCTTGTGAAGAGTTGCTTCCAGGTGTTTATCATGTTCTTCAGTCGTTTTGCCAAAGACTAGAATATCATCCATCTGACAAAGGGCACCATCAGTTCCTTCCAGAACTTGTGAGATCCGTTTTTGGAAATGTTCAGGGGCTGAACTTATCCCAAAGGGTAGGCGGTTGAAGCAGAATCTCCCAAATGGAGTGATAAAAGTGGTAAGTTTTGCTGACTCAGGTGATAAACCAATTTGCCAGAATCCTGAATTTGCATCCAGCTTGCTAAACACGGTCGCTCCAGATAGTTGGGCTAGGGTGTGGTCTACACTAGGCAGCGGGTGGAACTCCCTCAGGATGCTCTCATTGAGGTTTGTTACATCAACACAGATGCGTACTTTCCCATTAGCTTTTGGTACAACTACCATTCCAGCACACCATTCAGTTGGTTCATCTACCTTGGAAATGATTTGCATTTGTTCCATCCGGGAAAGTTCTTCTTTGACCTTTGTAAGAAGGGGTACGGGAACTCTCCTGGGAGTACTGAGTGCGAATGGTTTGGCCTCGGGTTTCAACTTTATGACGTAGTCAGGACCTCGAAGTTTTCCAAGTCCAGTGAAAAGTCCTGGAAACTTTGCATTGAGGTTTGTGGCTTCCACAGCATCAACCTTTTGTACTATGGCAAGAGTTTCTATAGCTGGACGACCAAGCAGGGCGTTGCGGGCACCGTTCACTACAAATATCTCTTGCTCCGTTGTTTTGTCTCCTTTCTGGATTTTTCCCACAAAACATCCACGCACAGGGAGTGAAGTATGAGCTGGACCAAACAATGTCTTGCTTGATTTTACGAGGGTTGGAGTCGGTCGTAGCGCTTCGTAGATCTTATCAGGGATTACGGTCACGTCAGCTCCAGTGTCAATCTTGAAGCGAACTTCTGCGTTATTAAGCATTAGATCTACTGACCAAAAGGTGTTGTTCGTTTCAGTTCCTATTTCACCAAGAAACAAATTTTCATCTTCTTCCACTTCGCCAACCGTTTTGGACGATTTACAGACAGTTTCCCAGTGGCCTCTCTTTGAGCACTTGAAACAAGTTGCGTCTTTAGCTGGGCAGTTCGCTCGCTTGTGAGGCGGGAGATTTCCGCAGCGTTCGCAGCGTGTCGAAGAAGGCTGAGAAGGCGGTTTCTTTAGCGGTGTTTTCTTAGGTTTCGGCCCATTTTCATCCTTGAGTTTCGGAGGGTTCTTTCGTGTTACCTTGACCGCGTCGACGTTTTTCTTTACATCTTCAGAATCCTTGAAGTCGTTTCTCAAAAGGGCTTGTTGCTTCTTTACAGCTTCGCTTTGTCGAGCATGATTGATCGCTTTAGCCAGAGATAATTCCGGGTCAAGTTGGAGTTTCTCCGATAATTTTGAGTCTTGAAGGCCCACCACAATTCGGTCTCGGATCATCTCGTCCTTTAGGGTTCCGTAATCGCAGTATTCAGCGAGTGCGTGCAGCGCTGTAATAAATGTGTCAACAGTCTCGCCATCTTCTTGGCGGCGCCGATTGAACTTTGCTCGCTCAAAAATAACATTTCGGCGAACCACAAAGTGTTCATCAAACTTCGTTTTAACGGTGTGATATTGTTTCTGCTGCGACGTGGAAAGTTTGAAGGAGGTCAAAATATCGCCTGCTTGATCTCCCATAGCGTAGATCAGCGTGTTTATTTGGCTCTCTTCTTCTTCTTTCGCCAGGCCAGACGCTTGGCGGAAACGTTCAAATGTTCGGCTCCATTTCGGCCACTCTTCTTGACGACTGAAATCAAACTTTTCCGGTAGCTGGACTCGGAAAGGTGTCATGGTTCGTCGATCCCGCTTCTGACACCATGTAATGTTATTGAGAGGCGAAACAGGCTATAACACAACAGCTTTAATCGAGCTAGTACAAGTACAAGGAGCACATGGTAAAAACAGCCCGCCTGCTAAGACTAATGGGACATCTAAAGCGATTACATCACAAGTTTGTCGCTCTCTAACCAGAAATAATTCTTGTTCTGTAAGGCTATTCTTATAATTGTCAATGCTAATCTTCTTTCCTGATGCTAGTCCAGCGGTCCAGATTGCTTGGGCAGTATCCATATTTCTACAAGTGAACCCATGGTCAGTCTTATTATATTTCCTTCCTAAATCTCCGATAAATCCATTAGCAAGAAGTTTTGCTTGTGCTTCCGGAAATGTGTCAAAGATAAAAGTCAAGAATTTAGTGAACGTGTCAGGTTTTATTGTTTGTCGCGCTCTAATAAACCACTTGATATTGGAAAACGGCATCTGGGCATTATTGACCAAGTGTTTGATTAATTGCCGACTATAGAATCCCGCTTCAATCTTAATATCAGCGCCAAACTGTTTAATCGTAAACTCATTGATATAAAATTCCCCATAATAGTTCAGTTGCTGTTTCTGAGTAAATGGTTCAATAATATCATGAATAGTATAAAGCGGTATTGGTTCTATATTATTGATCAAGATGGAAGGATAGCATTTTGAGATATCCAATGACACCAAATTATCAGGTTGGTTACCAGTACTACACCATTGTAACGCTTTAGAGTAAAAATCACCGAGCACTTGTTGTGTTTTACTGTCATACCAGCTCTCGGGCAAGTAACCGCACAATTTTTTGAACAAACTGGTGGCCATATTAGTGTAAGATTGATTTGACCAAACAAAATCCGCTGTTTTGAACTTATCAAACAGACTGTTACAAATCTGTTTTCTTGTTTCATATTGGTCATTTGGAATGTACATATTGGATTTGTGGTCAATAAAACCATCCAGACGGCCATTATTATTAAAGTGTAAATATTCCACAAAATAGTTAGTACGATAAATGTAGCGATCAATGACCGGTTCAATTTTCTCATCTTCTGGCAACACGACAACCTTAAGGGCCTGTTTACATGGAGTGGGGGACCCCGGTCTAGTGGGGTAGGTTTCTTTTGTTTTGTGTCCGCCAGAGCGTGAAAACAAAAGAAACCTACCCCACTAGACCGGGGTCCCCCACTCCATGTAAACAAGGTCTAAGTGACATCTAATTGTTCCTCTTCTTCCGTATCATTTATGACCACAAATTGCTCATGACGGCGTGACCATTTCATATCAGTCATAAACTTCCATAAATTATCAACACCTCCCTGGTTTGCTTTAGTGGCCAATACTTTC
>CALNXI010002059.1:71981-90672 GCA_942486025.1 Porites evermanni
CCAAACTGTTTAATCGTAAACTCATTGATATAAAATTCCCCATAATAGTTCAGTTGCTGTTTCTGAGTAAATGGTTCAATAATATCATGAATAGTATAAAGCGGTATTGGTTCTATATTATTGATCAAGATGGAAGGATAGCATTTTGAGATATCCAATGACACCAAATTATCAGGTTGGTTACCAGTACTACACCATTGTAACGCTTTAGAGTAAAAATCACCGAGCACTTGTTGTGTTTTACTGTCATACCAGCTCTCGGGCAAGTAACCGCACAATTTTTTGAACAAACTGGTGGCCATATTAGTGTAAGATTGATTTGACCAAACAAAATCCGCTGTTTTGAACTTATCAAACAGACTGTTACAAATCTGTTTTCTTGTTTCATATTGGTCATTTGGAATGTACATATTGGATTTGTGGTCAATAAAACCATCCAGACGGCCATTATTATTAAAGTGTAAATATTCCACAAAATAGTTAGTACGATAAATGTAGCGATCAATGACCGGTTCAATTTTCTCATCTTCTGGCAACACGACAACCTTAAGGGCCTGTTTACATGGAGTGGGGGACCCCGGTCTAGTGGGGTAGGTTTCTTTTGTTTTGTGTCCGCCAGAGCGTGAAAACAAAAGAAACCTACCCCACTAGACCGGGGTCCCCCACTCCATGTAAACAAGGTCTAAGTGACATCTAATTGTTCCTCTTCTTCCGTATCATTTATGACCACAAATTGCTCATGACGGCGTGACCATTTCATATCAGTCATAAACTTCCATAAATTATCAACACCTCCCTGGTTTGCTTTAGTGGCCAATACTTTCAACCGCTCGTCCGTAATTGGGTAACAATGGTTGTCCTTTATAAAAAACACCAGTGAGGAGTCATGACGGGGTGTTGTTGCAATATATTTCATGAATTTCTTGTAAGTGGAATCATAAGCGTGGATTGATATATTAGGATGACATTCTTTGGCCCAGTCGACTACTTCCTGTGTGCTAGTTCAGCTAAATTTTTCTACCCTATACTAGAGTAAACTCCCCAAATCCCCCTATCCTAGAGTACCTGTTTCCCTAGTCTAGATAAAATCTTCAACCAACTGATCAGTTTCTTGAAAAATGATACCCTCTTCTAGACCGAAATGTTCTGATTTATATACCCTATTCTAGAGTAAACTGCTTGAAAACCATACCCTTCACGGCGGCACATACCTATATAGCCCATATATGGCAGTACCCCCCACCCCCGGGACCTAACCTTGTTCTGACACTGGTGCCAAATGAAATCAATCATACAAGTGTTATCACCGCGCTGCTTAATAGGAAACTGTTTATCGAGAAAGAATGTGTTAAGTTTTAATGCGCCAACTTTCATGTGCCTAAATTCTAATGGTTTATGGATCATTATTTTAGCACCAATATTTGCTATTGTTTGTGTTGACAGAATACTGAAATCATGTTGGAGTAATGTGAAAACCATAAATTTGTACATATCATCATTACTCAGTTGTGGCATTTCCATTGAGAACGGACCAAAGGTCTTCGGTGTTATCATTCTTGTTCGCCCGTTCCAGTTCTCGACATCAGCTTCAATCATTACCTGTATCCTGTCCCTTTTACCGGAAATTCTATTTAGCCGTTCTTCAAACAAATTTTGGAATGTGGTATTTGAAGAGTATCGCGATGCTCCACTTCTGGCAATCTCATCATATCTCATATCAGCAATGCTAATGGGTTTTTTATCTAACGTTATAATAGGAGCATTGTTGTTTGTTATGTTTTCCCAGTAATTGATTTTATTCTTGACCAAAGCTTTTGCCGCTAAGGTTTTCAAGGTTGGTGTTAATTTACTAGGTTTAGGTATTTTGGCCGGCTGCTTAATTGACTGTTCGATCTTCTCGGCGGCCAATTGTACTAATGATTTTGGTTTAGCAGACAAACTGCCATGTGGCTCAGCAGACAAACTGCCATGTGACTCGGTGTTATAGCTCACCACGCTGCGTTTATTCTTATTAGTCCCCATAGGGCGTTTGCGGAATCTCCCCCCGAAAGCCCCAATATTACTTCTTATAATTAGATTATATTATTATTCTTCTATAATATAATTAATCCTTATTTCTTTACATGTGTAACGGTTCAGTCCAGATACTCAAACCGATACCTGTAATCATCGAAGTTTGACCGAGTGCTTCTTCGTATTCTTTCACAAACTAATTGTACCAATTTTGGATCAATTCCAAGCTCTTTTCCTGCGCGCGTCACACTAGGAAAATAATGGCGTTCCCCTGTTGTTAAATTAATAGCAACCACTGGTCGGGGAGGCGATCTTCTGACACGATTTTTGCCAGCTTTTATACAATTCTCTTTTGTTGTCACTAATTGCAAATTGCATAATCTGTTATCAATCTTATCATCATTAATATGATCGATCACTAACCATCCGGTATAATACCATGATAGCATTCCCAAACAAATCTGTGTAATAATACCGTTTTTCTTTTCCTAGTATTTCTAGCCCGAACATTGCACACTAAATAATTAGAATTCAAAGGATTGCCCAATAATATAGCCTCTCGGTCAATATTGACAATTTTGCCGCATTCACTGGCTGCATATTGGTCATAAACAGGATGAACTCTAAACTTGAGCCCGTTAACAACAATTTCTCTTTTGCACTCCATTTAAGCAATAGAAAACGTTTTCCGCGTTTGCATAGCCTGATATAAACACGAGAGGGGTTGGGAGAATTCGAGACAGTTATGCAAACCCGAGACGAAGTCGAGGGTTTGCATAACTGTCGAGAATTCTCCCAACGCCTCGAGTGTTTATATCAGGCTATGCAAACACAGGAAAAAAGTTTTCTATTGCTTTTATAAAGTAAATTTCCCGAGGAAAAACGCAAAACTCTTTGTATGGCAATGATTAAAAGAGAAATTCTTACCACTCGCAAAGTCTTGTCCACGAAGTCTTGCACGCGTAATCAGTTCTTGTTTTGCAAAAAGATGCTTTCCAAAATACGGACTTTTCTCGCTTAAAATGTCAATTTAAGCGAAAAAAACTTGACACACTTTCTTTGTAACGATTTTCCAAGTTTCAGCAGACGAAGGAATGGGTAAATAAAGTAAACTTGTCGAGTTGTGAACTTGAAAACTTTTTCAAATTCGTGCTTGCGTGATTAGCGCGCGAAAAGCAAAACATCTTGACGCCACAACCATGTTTACATACTCTCATACAAACACTCCTCTCAGCCAATCAGAGCGCGCGTACTATCTTAGTTATTTTATGATACTATATAGTAGAGGCTTATCTTTAAGTATGTTTCGTTTTGTCCAATTAATTAGCGAAAACAACCGGTGCAAACCCGCATTAAACCGGTCTCAAAATGCTGACGTCAGCAAAAATCCCCCCAAATCCTAGGTGGGTGTGACTTTTAGGACTACAGGCAACCTACTTCTGTGAATCGAAAAACTACAGATACTTGTTCACCTAACTTGAAAAACCGACCAAAATCTCGCCTATACATCGCGTTGTTTAAAAGAAGAAATGAGCCAAAAAAATGTGCTGAATATTTCACGAGACACTTCCAATATGGCTTCCGATACGTTGTCAACTTAAAAAAATTGTGTATGCCTCATGAAAAGTCTTAAAAATATGCCTGAGAGCCTCGAAACGATGACTGATTCTGTCCGACTCCGTCCGTTGTTTTGAAAATTTTTGATCACTGGGGCGATGTTTTGATTTGTTTGTTGATAAACACAAGCGCGCCTTCTCATTGGTTGAAAAGTGTCGCGTGACCAGTTGGCCCTATCCTTAAATTTAGGGATATTCCGGACTGATAATCACAGCATAAGTTTTCTCTTCTTGGTATTTAGAGATATTATAGTTGCGAATAAAGGTGCCAAACCTTCATAGTCACCCCTGTATCTGTAACGCAATGACATTTGATACGCAATGGCGTTATGTAATCTGTATGCCGCGTGACTTTTTTTTCAACATCGCTGTTAAAATAAAACCATTCAGTTTTTTTTATCTACTACGGTGAAAATAAGATTGTTATTAAAGTCCGTTAGAGATATAGAGCAGAAAAAGTTGTGTGCTATGTTAGCAGGCGGTGTGCGTCACGACCCACAAAGGTACATGGGTAAAATTGTTGCTGTGCCTCATTTCAATCCTGACACGGTCGAGTTCGCATCTCCGAGAGAGATAACTCAAACCCAGTGATCAAAGCACTGCTTCCCTTTCTGTTATTTTCTGAAGAACATTACGGAAGAGAGCGATTTGGAGGATTTTCAAGATCTCATAATGCTTGCTATTGGTTCCATAAGGCAATTTCAATGAGGTTATCGTGATTCGGAGACGATCGAAGGTCGATCTTGTCGATTTTAAGCGGCGAGTTCCTGCTTCTCAGAAGATTTTATGTACTGTTTTGTTTATATGTATATGTTTATCTCGGAATGAAAGAGATCTGTAGTTCATACCTGGATTTGCTTAAGTAAAAAAATTCGTCCATTAGTAGTGTTTATATATTATATTTGATGGACTTCACTACCGGTGAGAAGGGGGAGCGCGAGCAAACAGCAAGGTGAGAAATCGTTTCTCATAACAATTTATTTTCATCGACAAAATTATATTGTTTTGCAAACAGTGCTCGTTTGTAATCCTTATGCACAAGTAAATCTTCTATCAGGCTAGGGGAAAACAGACCGAAAGAGCCGAACTGCTACAGCACCGTATGGGAATTTCCGTCACCGAAGCCTCAGCCGCAGAAATAAACCACGATCTTCTCTGTGCGTTCATTGAAGTGAGCGCAGTGTATCGATTTTGTTATAAACCTAAGCTCAAAGTTTTAAAATCCTGTATGATGTTGTCTAGAACTTTGATAATGGTCTTGTGTTTTGGTAGAGATTTATAACAATTTATTCCCTCGCCTAAAGCTTACATAAAGATTTGCATACACATAGCGCACACTGCATGCAAATTATTTTAAAGTCACGCTTTCAGTTTCCGCACTGGGTTATGAAAAATGTTTGGTTTTCAAAGGTTATTACAATATTCAAACTTATTTACCTTTTCTGGTTTAAAATGGAACAAACTCTTCCTGGAGTTGGTGTTACTCGCTTCACGTCGACTTCCGCTTACTTCTTCCCCCCCCCCCCCCCCGGGGTTACTCGATATATCCCTGGGTGGGGAGGTGCGGCGCAGCCCCTCATACCCTGACCCTGTTTAAGACAAATATCGCTGATTTTCCTACCCTGTTTAAGACAGAATTCCGATTTTTGATACCCTGTTCAAGTCAACGGAAAGTCAATATTAACATTAGGGCTTGTAAAAATTTTGCTGTTTATCGTCTAAGAAAAGATATCCTGTTTAAGACAAAAATTGATAAATCGATACCCTGATTAAGACAAAAAATGATAAATTCGATACCCTGTTTAAGACAAAAGAAGAAAGGTTGAAGTAACAAGATGACCAAAATAATCCGATAAAACCGCTAACAGTAACCAGCAATGAATCCAAGAAGGACGGCAAAAACAACACTCGAATCATCATGGCGGCGTGCACATGATCAAGCAATTCAAACTTGTCACAAACGCTCAAGAAAGCAAAATATTTAAAAGTAACTTAACTACCATCAAGGTAAAGTGTTCCAACAACTTTCCACGGCCGTATAGTGTGGAAATTACCTACACAAGCTTGGAATAAATCGAAAATTTCACCATATACACCTCTGAAAACGGCTCTTCCCAAGCGCGAAAATCACTCCACAAATAACGCATTCTGATTGGTCGAATCTCGTGACGCACACCGCCTGCTATGTTAGTTTCTATTTCCTGACGGTCTACCATCAATCCACGGTCTACCGTTCTGCAACAGTAAGAAATATCATATATTAGTATAGGTAATAGCATGACTTGTAGTGATATTTGGCATAAATACCACGAGTGATATTTCAAAATTGTTTCACGTAATTTCAGAAGCCGTCAGGCGAGTGAAATCTGAGACAATTTTGAAATATCACCAGCAGTATTTATGCCAAATACCACCTACAAATCATGCTATTATTTGTTTATACCACCACCCGCTAGAGGTTTGTAATTTTCACTTTTAGGTATTTCAAATTAAGCAGAAATACCACTGCTCTAAGCCAATCAAATTGCAGAAATTTCTCATGTAGTAGCATAATTATATTTATCTCTTATGATGGTAGACCGTGTAGACCGTTAAAGCACGTAAATTCCTGACATTGCTGTCCTAGAAAATTGCTATTCTTAGGGACAGTGACTTCCTTTTTGCAAAGAAATAAATTTCGTTACCAAGTACAGAATACAAAGCCACGTTATATGCGAGCTCTCGCAGCTAAGTTACTGAAATAAGCGCGTGAATTTTCATGTGATCTGATCAGTAGCCACACTCGGGCTTCAAAATCGAAACAAAGTTGTAAGACGACCAAAAAGTAAACACAATTACAAACTTGTGTTAGGTAAAGTCGACAACAGCTGCTTTTTAGCGTAACTTTTCTTTCCTGTAAATGGCAGGCGATAAAAGAGGAACCATGTCCACATCCCAGAGGAGGTACTCCCTTATAAGGGCTTAATGGGGACGTGCGGCCAGCTAAGGTATGTTTTTCGGGATTTTTTTCTTAAACAGAGTATCGATTTTATCATTGTTTGTCTTAATCAGGGTATTGATTTTATCAATTTTTGTCTCTGTCGGGTTAAATGTCTTAAAAAGGTATCAAAAATCGGAATTCTGTCTTAAAAAGGGTAGGAAAATCAGCGATTTTTGTCGTAAACAGGGTTAGGGTATGAGGGGCCGGGCCGCACCTCCCCACCAAAGGATATATCGAGTACCCCCCCCGGGGGCCACGTACTTATCAGAAACAACAACAAAAAGCTATCTCCTTGATCTAGCGGGGCATCTTTGTGGGTCACTTTCCTTTCATAAGTAAACGTCTTTTAACCGAGTTCGAAGAAAATATATTATTTTTCGCATCTTTGTAGCGTTTTAGGACCAATAACCACTTTCGTTGCAGCTTACTTAAGATGGTGTGGCATCTTTTGCCAGGTGCTTCCTTTAAGAGCCCAATTTCTTGCATATTACCACATATAAAAAGGGTCAAAAACTACCGTTTTTGTCTCGCCATTTTTAAACACGTAAACCTAGGAAAATGAAGTACTGGTTTTTATAACCACCTCTTTAGGTGCTAAGAGTGCACCACGTTTTACCCCGTTTAATAATCGTGCACCACGGCTATAGGGGTATGAAGGACTCAGACAACCAGTTGCAAAAATGTCGAGACACTCCCACGAAAAAACGGCCTTTCTTGCTTCAAATCGCTCCTGGTCACAGGTCTGTGAGATATAACACTGACCTCTCTCCTCCCTCCCATTCAAAGTTTTTGCTCAAAGTCTTGAGTATGGTCTTGTATTGTTAGCAACTTTGATAAGGGGGGATCACAAGCACAAGATCATGGACAGGCCATTTATGCCAAAATACGGTACAGCGTCTCAAGTACTTTTGCAACTGGTTGTAGCAAGAAAAATCCTTGTTACGACTTTTTCGATTTTTACGACATTTACGGACCTTTCGGGGCCTTTCTTGGCTTCTTTTTCTTCTGTCTTGAATTTTGTTACATTGTTATTTTTGCGACATTTGTCTTTTGTATTTTTAGCTAGCAAGAAAAATCCTTGTTATTCTTGCGATTTTTGCGACATTTGTAAGTGATTTTCTCACATAATTTTTTCTCATTTATTTCTTTTGCGACAATTGCGAAAAAAATTTGCTAGCAAATTTTTGCTAACAAGATCGATCCTGGACATATCTTGAAGTGTCAACATTGAACATTAAATTGATCTTTAACTAGCTTCCCTTTTAACCAACTGCACGAAAAATTGTCCCCTTCAAAATGATATTCACAAGGCACTTCTAAACCATAACCAGCTCTTTTGTTAACACGCTTCCTTTAATATTTATGACCCTGGCAGAGTACTGTACAAGTGGTTGCAGAAATTATCTAAGGCACAAATGACCTCATGTACAGTTTTGGATGAACAAGTGTACTACGTTTACTCCAGTTGGTTTCCGTTTTCTTTGTATTGTTATATAGTTACTGTTTTTTAACATCACCACGCGAGTGTTTTTAATTTAAAAATACAAAAGATAGTCTAGTATCAAATAAAATGCTATTCCCACTAACCCTGATGTTGAATTTTACGATACCTGTATTTAGCGGTCAACCTCGTGGGTGACCGCTTAATACAGGTTTGACTGTATGCAGAAAATCTCGCCAAGATTCAGGTCCACTACACGATTTTTCTTTTTCGTGTTTAATACAAATTTTTAGAGCTTTACAGTAGAGAAGGTAGATTTGTCTGCCGAGCTGAGGGAAACCAATATGGCCCAACATGGCGAGCGGAAGACCAACAGAAACATCTGTCATTAGTGCTACTATGAGTCCCTAAGGATTGTTGCACGGGCAAACTTGTTACTTGCGAGCGAGCACATTTGCCTCGCTCGCTTGCAAGTAACATGCTCACCCACGCAACAATCCTTAAGGACTGCTAAAATTCTAATCACCGCCTTTGAGGTTTGCTACGAGAGTGAATTCATCACTCAAGTACAGTTAAGTACAGTCGACTCCCGATAACTCGAACCCTCTAGGGAAATCGAAAAGAGTTCGCGCGAGTTATCGGGAGTTCGAAGCAAATAACGGAAGTAAGGAAATAAGCAAATCAAAGGGAAATCGACTTTGGTTCGAGTTACTGCGAGGTTCGAGATAGTGAGGGTTCGAGTTATCGGCAGTCAACTCCTTAGCTTGCTCGAGATCACCCAGTTTCTCCTAAACTAAAGTTAAGTTATTGTAGTTTCTTGCAACATCAACATGTTCAGGGCCAAGCTTGTCCAGTTGAATCGCTAAAGCACGTTGCTGACACTCCTTAGCTTGCTCTAGATCACCTAGCCTCTTGTAAAATAAAGCTAAGTTATTGTACTTAACTGCAACTTTAACATGTTCGGGGCCGAGCTTGTCCAGTATAATCGCTAGAGAACGTGGCTGTTACTCCTTAGCTTGTTCGAGATCACCTAGCTTCTCGTAAACTAAAGCCAAGTTATTGTAGCAGAAACGTTGTAGTTGTACAAATTAAGTCCCGGCTCGAAGTCCATGCATTTTAATCGCCAGGGCACGTTGCTGATACTCCTTGGCTTGCTCGAGATCACCTAGCTTCTTGCAAATTGAAGCTAAGTTTTTGTAGCTTCTTGCAACAAGAAAATGGTCAGGGCCAAGCTTGTCCAGTTTAATCGCTATAGCACGTTGCTGATACTCCTTGGCTTGCTCAAGATCACCTAGCGTCTCGTAAAGCCTAGCTAGGTTATTGTAGCTTCTTGCGACATCAACATGTTCAGGGCCGAGTTTGTCCAGTCTAATCGCTATAGCACGTTCCTGATACTCTTTGGCTTGTTCGAACTCACCTAGGTGTTTGTAAATTGAAGCTAAGTTATGGTAGCTTTTTGCAACATTAACATGTTCAGGGCCAAGCTTGTCTAGTTGAATCGCTAGAGCACGTTGCTGATACTCCTTAGCTTGCTCGAGATCACCTAGCCTCTCGTAAAATAAAGCTAAGTTATTGTAGTTTACTGCAACTTTAACATGTTCGGGGCCGAGCTTGTCCAGTCTAATCGCTAGAGAACGTTGCTGATACTCTTTAGCTTGTTGGAGATCACCTAGCTTCTCGTAAACTAAAGCTAAGTTATTGTAGCTTTTTGCAACATCAGCATGTTCAGGGCCGTGCTTGTCCAGTGTAATCGCTAGAGCACGTTGCTGATACTCCTTGGCTTGCTCAAATTCACCTAGGTGTTTGCAAACTGAAGCTAAGCCTTCGTAGCTTCTTGTAACATCAACATGTTCAGGGCCAAGCTTTTCAAGTTTTATAGTGAGTGAATGTGCAAAGTATCTTTTCGCCACGTTAAATTCACAATGCATTTTACAAATATGTGCAAGGTTTTCACATTTTTCTGAAATGTCTTTATCGTGAACTTGGAGAAAATTTTCTTCTCCAAACCCTTCGTCGGTTACCATGGTTATGGACTTTAAATGTGGAACGAGACGCATGGTGTCCAGTCTCTTGTTCAATTCTGGAACAGCTTTAATAAATTCGTCAAATGATCTAATAACGGCATTTACGACTTGAGGGGTTTGACTCTCTGGACAATTACTCATCATAATTTTCATAGCATCATGCACAACCTGGTGCACACGAATGAAGTAGCCACCTTGGTCATCTTCGAAAAGCAAAAGTGAGCAATTTCTTAACTTCATGAGTACAAGTTCCTTGTCGTCTTCATGATAGTCTTTGAGTGCGTTAATGATATAATTAATTGCTACTTCCACGTTTAATTGTTGTGGTGAGCAGAGGGAAAGGAGAATGAAAAGGTGCTTTACAATTTCGTCGGATCTCATGAGTGTTTCGACGGCTAGCTTGACTGCTTTTGTCATTGACTTTGAGTAAATTGGGTTTGTATATGCGAGTGTATCCTCCGTAGTTTCTCTTTTGCCTTTTTCTAACATCTTCAGGTATTCGTTCCAGCCAAAATGCTTCGATGCTTTGTCCTCTCTTATCCCTTTGACAAAAACGGCAGCGCCTGCTAAAGCAAGAGGTTGATAGTCTAGTGTTTGTGCCACTTTTCTCACTGTCTCGCTATCCTTTATTCCAGATAGCTTGGCCAATAAGGAACAGGCGTCGTCGGGCTCCATACCTTTGCTTGCTGAGATGTGATTAACAAAGGAGCCTCTTGGGGGGATTGACCTGATGTCTTGAGTTGTAATCAGCATCTGACCCCTTGCCCAAGTGTGGATTCCAGCCTGTGGTAAATGGACATGCACAGAGGACATGGTGCTGACATTGTCAACAACCAGTAGCCAAGACGTATAATAGCTAATTTTTACAGCAATAAGCATCTTAAGATTAGTGATCTTTTCCTCTACTTTCCAGTCCTTGGAGCTGAGAGTTTCCATAACCGAATAGTCTGGACACTTTAAATGGCGAGCAAATGAAGCATATGACTCCAAGAGTGAATCTGGACTAGCTGCATTTAAGGTCATCACAAATGAAGATCTGCCTGGGATTTCCTTAATCTCGTCAAAGTACCTCTTAGCTACGAGGCCAGCTAACTGTGATTTGCCACTTCCAGGATTCCCTGAGATGTACAGACAACTCAGCTTGTTATCACTGGACTCTTTTAGCTCCCTCAACTGCTGGGCTATTTCTGACACCTCGCGTTCACGACCACCGATATCATGTGAAGGTTTAGGAGGAAGAATACAAAATGAGGGCGTTTCTTTCTGAAGCTGATCTTCAAGCACCTGGCGTTTATCCTCTTTTTCTTGAACTTCTTGTTTAAGGTCATCAACCTTTTTAAGGATCTGTTGCAATTCTTCTGTCGGAAACGTTTCCTGATTTTTTAAATCTTGAATTTTGGCAGTGTGAAGACCGAGCACTTGAAATGCCACCTCAACTTTGCTAATAGCATTCTGAAAATCTGTGTCAGAGAGACTACCTTGTTTCATATGAGCAAATTCTTCGTTCCTGAATTTTCTAAGATCATCCACATTCATCCTCACAGTTGCGCTAAGACTGGGCCCAACACAATCGGAGAAAAGAATGGCGTAGAAAAGCATTGTGCAATCCCATTCTTCCCTGTTTCCGTTTTGCATGGTGGCTAAAAGATGAGCATTTCTTCTTTGGCTTCGAGCAGACTCTCCGTTATAAAAGTCCATTCCATTCCGAGGCTTGTCTTTCCATTCTCCTTTTGTTAATTCGTGCTGTTTGTCCCATTCTTGTTTAAAGATTTCTCTCAGGCCTTCGGTGAGAATATTAGTTGTTGCATAACAAATTCTGAAGTAATTCAGCTGTCCTTTGGAGTATTCTTTGGAAATGGCCATACCTGATGGACTTCTGGTCCTTGGAACCTTTGGGAAAATAATCCCTTCTGTTAGAAAATCAACTCAAAGGGACAAATTTTATTTATACCATAGAATCATACATGAGATTTATTTCTGAAAGAAATAAATGGTTTTATGCTGAATGTGACTGATCAATATTGTATTTCTCCAGCTACCAGCAAAGGAGGGTTTTGCTGTCATCCGGGTGATTTGTCACGAAAGTGTCACTTATGTCACGGGTCATGTAAGTCACGGAAGGGAGGCACAAGGCCTCCTTCCTCGCATTACAAGACAGTCAGAAACATTTTTCCCTCCCTTCCCTCCCGTTAGCTTTATTTTACCCTAGGGAATGGCGTGTGTGCCCTCACCTTTGCTGGGATAATCTTCTGGTATATCTGGTTTTCCCAGCTTTACATGTTTTAATTTAATAAACGGCCACTCCCGTGGCCAAAATATACCATAATGGGTTTGTGATCATTTTGTGTCCCTGAAAAAACATAGCTCGCGCAAAGTGAGACTCCGCCAACATCAATAACTCTCGTGATATGTAAAGGAACATGAAGCATAAAAGAGAACAAGAAAATAACTAACAAGGGTAGTATTAAAATTACATTCCAATCTCCCGTTTCGAAAACTCTACAGTTCGATAACCATTTTTTGACAATTAACAAAGCAACCTTAAGCCATTAAACAAAACTAAAAGAAGTCTTGAAATTTTAATGGCACAATCATTTAAAATGTCGCTATATGAATGACTTACCGCTCTCTTCAATACAGTCTCCCCCCAATGTTATTATCATCTTCATCAACTTAAAATCTTAACGGCACCGGACGAATTTTTGACCCGTGGAAAATTCTTGCGTTCATGTGTTCCTTTCACACGGACTAACCGTACGAAAATTTAGACACTTCAAAAATCTGAACGCCAAAAATCGAGCTCCTTAAATTTTTTAGCTCTGTTAAACGATGTAACAGAACAATAAGACAGAAAATCCAAACGACAAGGAGAAGGTTTTTAAAAATGAACATTTTTGCTTAGAGTAATAGGATAAAATTTGAGACTATCAGTTAGATATGTTAACCCTCCATCTTACAGGGGGTGGGGTGGGGGGCTTGGATGGTATTCCTTTTCCCAAGGGGAGTTTTCTGTAATTATTAAACAATTATTATGACTATTAGAAACTCTTCTTTTATCAGCTGTCAGTTTATTTGTCTAAACAAATAGCTCAATTATTCCAACGAATAAACTTTGAACACCCTTTACCAAAATTGACAGTCGATTGTTATGGTTAGGAGATATGACGGGCGGCATAAGTGACGTTCACTGTGACGTCATGTACCTTAAAACAGATCCAAAGGAAGCCAAATGTCTATATGTTCAGAGGTCTAACTAAGTTTTCAGTAAACCTCATAGTGTAGGCAATTTTGACCTACGTCACAGGTCGCCAGTGGCACGTTGAGGCATTTTTATTACAAAAAGTCTTTGTTTTCTGTCTCACCTGTCCTATTATATCATACAAAGTGTCGGCAATTTTGACTGAAGTCATCGATTCCCAGCTGCGCGATATCCCATATATATAGCAGAATCTAGGTAACTCGAAGTCTGAAGGGACAGCGGAGAACTGGATCGAACTATTTGAGGTAACCGAGTAAAAACGACTGAAAAGTGAGGTGAATTTCAAGGAAAATGATGGGCCGTAGTTCGAGTTTAAAGGAACGACCCCGGGTAAGGAATTAGGAGCTTAATGGGCTCCTGAATGACCTTGTCCTATTTCAACGCCTTCTGCTAATATGGCCTGTTTCAAATAGGATCCTCTTAATACTTATAGAGCCACATACTGTACTGCAAGCCTAAACTTATTTTGGACATTAATATCCTGAGCATGAAAAACAGGCAACTCATTTGTCATGCTACAACTGGCGGACACACTAATGATCAATCAAATGTGTATTGCGAACGAAGTGAGGCGACAAAGGCGCCTGGCCTCGCGGGGTTTATAATTGCGTCGCGCTCTAAGCGCTTGTCCCATATATCGCGATGGTGTCCGCCCTGACGTCATCTAGTGTGTGACGTCACGGAGCATTTTGTGCTTCCAGGCAACACCGAAGATTGTCAACGGTTTGGACATATTTCTATCAGTTTGGTTTTTTGCGGTCGTTTTAGGAGTTGGTATTAAGTGGTTTTTGCAATGAATTTCGAATGTAAAAGTACTTTCAAGAGCAAATGGAAGCGATTTTTGATAATAACCCTAAGATATGAGCGAAAATCGATGTAACAAAACACGTTTTCAAGGCAGACGAAATTATGCCGTATCGGCTTAGTGCGGCATCTGTTCTTTAAATGCGATAAAATGAGATTACGTTGAGTTTTGAGCGTCAAAACAGCAGTCATTCTTCTGAACGGTATCTTTGAATCCGTATTTAATGGGGCTCGACCAACTTTATACAGGGCGCGCCGGCGAAAGTTCTAGGGAGAAGCCTTTCAATAAAATATTATCGTTGCGTTCACAGCATGTTCCACGTGGCTTAGTGGTAACAAAACGTTTATTTTTTTTTTAAATTAGTTATTGTAGTTTTGTTTTTCCTCTTTCTGTAGCTTAAGTTTGTTTTAAATTTACATATTTTTTCCCTATTTCCTCTTCAACTTCTTGCCGTTCCCCCGAAGTCCTTGGCGAGGTCCTGCAATTGATGTATTTCTAGTAATCCTTAGCTATTGTTACCAACGTTGCCGGTTCACGTATCTTTAAACAATTCAGGGTTGTTGAAACAACCTTTTTGCCAAACTTTCCATCCCCAGATTGTCAGCATGATTACAGAGTTACCGCTCGAATGACCAAGGGAAGCAGTGTCTAAGTGGAAACGGGATCTTTCTTTTAACATGCCTGCGCGTGACGTCTGTTTTTATTTTCTCCGTAATTCAAACGACTTAAGGCAAAAAAAAAAAATGCCCATATCAATTACATATTTCACAGAACATTTTATTGAATATTTTCACCATTTGCTTCCGCTTACTGCTTCCACAATCTATTTAACAATTACATTCCTCGAGCCCGAATGGGCTATTGACTCCTGTTGACTCAGAGGCCATGAGAGCAAGAGGAATAATTGTTTTAGTAAAATCCTACTAGTTGGTCAAAAATATCGAGACAAAACAACTTTAGCTTGTTAAGGCTAGACTTAAATCCTTTCTTGTCGCCAAAAAGCCGGCGCTTTTCGCTACTAGTGGGCTATAACTTATAGCCTAGTAGTAGCTCAACCAATCAGAATGCAGCATTGGTAATAGACCACTAGCTGGATTTTACTAAACTAGCAGTAACCGATGGTTAGGAAGTGCGGGCGAACATGTGGGTTTACCTTAGAGATGTGATTGACGAGAACCGCTTACATAATTGTGTGGGTGAATCAGAGAAAGCCCTTTTAGTTTCAGTGTCAAAAAATGAATTACTGCGGATCATGAGCGTAGAAACTGAATTGAACAACACAGTAAACAATACTCATATTTAATTCATCGATTTTATTCACAGTTGCTCAGGTACAATTATTAGCCTGCAAATGGTGAGGAGGGAGGAGAGAAGGCTGTATTCGCATTCAAAGATACAATGAAAACAGTAATGTGTGACACAACGCTCAACCTGAAATGTACACAGTCACGACTGCTCCAGGTCTTTTTACTCAATCGGGCATTGAATCCATGTTTAATGACCTAAGGCAATTGATATGCAAAAAAGCTTAGTTTACCACTAGTGTTTGAGGCCTATTGAAGCTTTCAGATGACAAGCTACGTAACATGCCTGACATCGTATAAAAATACAAAAACCATGCACTGGAGTGGACCATGAATGAACTTAATTTACATTGATTTCTAGACTTTGCTAACATTTGTATCTTCCAGACAACTCGTCTCGCACTAAGCTGAGATCAGGCCCTGCTTTCATTTTCCTGCGGAAATAGAGTACCGGCCGGCAAGGCGAATACAAACGTCTCATATTTGGTACAGTATTTGCGTACCTGAATTACGTGTGCTTGCGAATCGAACAATGATTGTTGCATCACTTGCATGTACTTTCACGCGATTACTGTGACTTCAGACGGACCTTAAACTCAACACCAGGGCCTATGCGGCTACATACCATGCATATTAGTCGGTACAACACGAGCATCCTAAGAATATGGACAGATTTGGGAAAAACCTCGCTATACAATTAATAGAGTACCGCTGACCAAGAAAAGTCTGCAGGCTCCTTTAGTCGCCCTCAATTACTCAGTGAACAGTATTTTCATGGTAAGTGCTGACCTGTTTCAGGCGTTCAGATGAGCGGAGAATGGCGTTAGTGGAGAGCAGAGAGAAAATAACAAGCGGGTGGGAATCGAAAAAGAAAGCAATATGTCAATTATTGCACAATGGCGTCCGTATTTTCACTCTCAGCGTATTCAACCTACTCAGCTCGTTGACCCGCAGCTAATCATGTATTTCTTCTTCATATTACGCCTACTTAATGATTTTTTTGGCAACCTAAAGCTGTAGGTCGATGACGTGCTATGATAGTTCAGCCACAAATGTTTTTCGCATTGCAGATTTTGAATAATTGAGAATATTACATTTTAGCACCGTAAGCGGTACCACCTCACAATTTATACGCCAGTGGGGTATAACAAGCACAGTCATTTTGCAAGGGAGGTCCCCCCGGGTTTTGCTGTGACTGTCCCCGGGTGGGGTCGGACAAACGAAACTGAGAGCCCAATTTAATGGGTTCTTTCTTCTCCGTCACCTTCCTTTGATATATCCGTTCAAAAAATACATATATTTTATAAACTAAGGGAGAGCCTCATACAGTTCTGAAGGCCAAAATTCAGTCAGTACACATTGTTATGCAAATCAGCTTCCGTCATGCCTGAATTGATGACACAATCAATGGAGAGTTCAAAAAGCTTGGCGAAACAGGATCAGGACGTTGCTTGTATACATTCTTTTCACCACTTTTTGCATTAAGTATCGTAGTCCATCTACAATATCCCATGTTCGCCGCATTCTTTAGGATCATGTGTGCGATTGAGGCTCAACATTTTGAACCATTGCTATATAGCACTGTATATGGGCTGAAACTAGAAAATTGTTTATACTTTACGTTTAGAGACAGTTTGTAATCTTCGCAACCGTGGCAAGTTGACTAAAATACTCAATACTTGGTTGCAAAGATCTAGTATCTCATAACTATTGCGGCAAAAAAGCCAAAAGGTTGCCAAATCGAGTGTCATTTTGGGCAATTTTAAGGTTTCAAACATGAAATAGCTTTCTACCGAGACTGCATTAAGAACTGCATCACTTGGATAGTCAATTTTTGAAGTACACTTATTATCTTAAGGGACTGTTTTTTACTACAAGTAGACACCCGATTTGCATACTTGCATTGATGTAAATTAGCTTGCTGTTGAGGAAACAATAAATGGTTGAGGTTTGAAGCAATGGTGAAACAATTAGAAAAATACGTCGCTTGCGTAGACTTGTGGATTTTGCTGTCTTGTTAAGAAATTCGTTCTAAATGAGGAGCAGTATCGGCGATATAAGTTACTTGAGGTCCGACACGGCTCAAAATAGTATACTGTTACAATACGCTATTACATATTTAATTAGCAGACGATTGTTTAGATCGCTATTCCCAATACGGACCATTCTTTGTTCATATTCAGTTAGCTGCAGATCACGCTAAAAATTATTATTCGTTGTGCAGTGTAACTTTGTAGTGAAAACCGTTAGGACGCTGAATAAACTTCGCTCGTCAAAAGTTGTCTTGTCAGGATATTTATTCATGCTGGAAGCGGAAAGAACATGAGGAAACATATACCTCGTGAACATTAATTGCTACAGGCCAAACTTTTTAAAAGTTTGTTTCAATTCCAAAAAACAGCTCATTTTCTTCGTCACCGCCTGGGCAAAGTCACTACGGACACTTAACGCATGGTCTCCAAAAGATACTTTAATATTCTTAAGCTATTGCTGTTAAGGTCGCAAGTCGCTTGAACAGTTTTAGCGCGCGATGTCCCACGTCAAGCATTCCATTCCCCGATTGTCCTTGTTATCACTGCAAATAGAAAGCCACACGATTTGTAGCTGACTTGAGGTAAATGATCCACTAATTACTGTTTACGGATAGCAAATTATTGTAGCATGGTTTTCATGGTATTTACAAAGAGTTACTGCTTGAATGACTAAGGGAAACAGACCGCGTCAAAGACGGTGTCTTTCTTTTCAATATGCCCCTGCGTGACGTCTGTTTTTATTTTAGTGGCGATATTAAGCCCCCCAAAATGCGCATTTTAATTGCATAATTAATTCACGGCTCTAATACCATTTGGTTTCGTTTGCTGCCTTCACAATCCATAGGTCATTACCCAGGGGTTGGTAGCTTAGTGGAGTATTTTAGTATGAGAAGCCAGTTCCAGGTGTTCCGTTGAGCGGAGAATGCTGCGAGTAGATAGCAGAGAGAAAATAACAAGAGGAATCGAAAGAGGAATCATTGTATCAATTGGGCGATGACGTCAGCGTTCTACTGTCAGGGAATTCGACCAAGTCAGCTCATTCACCCGCAGCCGCTGGTCATGTATTTCCTCTTTACTATTTTGGTAACCTGCAGGTCGAAATAATGTTTGCGACAGGAATTTTTTGGACAGCACTTAAATACCTATATACTATAAAAGTTCACCCACACCTAACGTTTTTCGCATAACAGTTATTTGAGAAAACGTATTAATGATC
>CALNXI010002060.1:4592-28720 GCA_942486025.1 Porites evermanni
ACAATGTAAGTGTACTTCACAGTCCTCGTTTTGCAGTTTTGTTATTTCCTTACTCTAATTTACCTTAGTCGCAACTTGTAACTTTTTTGCTCTTTTACCGTTTTAGTTTCAACCCACGCTGTTTGTATGCACACTCTTTGTACCACGCATTTTATTTCAAGTACCAAGCACGTCGGCTACAATAAATCTTCATTCGAATTTGGTTTGTGGTGTTGTTATTAAAGGCCAAGAGACTTTTACGCTTATTGCAGTTTCAACAAAACTTGCTGATAATGCAAAATCCCGACGCACAGCATCGTACATGTACCGCGTCACAATATACACAATTAGACGAAAAAACACAACACTCAATACAAAAACAAGCACACTAACCGTCACCTTGCTAAACAAAATTGAAATAATAAGAAGAATTGTTACAGTTATCACAGCAGTTTCAAAAGAAGCCTAAGCCCTTTTGGTCATCGGAACAGATTTTTATCACAGGCAGCTCGTTGTGTTCGGCAATGCAAAAATCAAAATCACTATTGTCACACTGATAACCAGCTACACAAATCTTGCGACTCTCAAACTTGTTAAACATTCCTCTGATCAAACTCTTATCCATTTTACACATACACGCCTGATATTCCGATTTGTTATTGCGTCTATGGGGTCCATGAGTCTTTGATGTCATTGAATGTCTTGATAATTTCCTTTGTTTTTCTTTGAGTTCGCGGACCAGCCCATTCCGAAAACACTCAGTGTTATTTGTTAGTGTGGGCCTACCACAAACAGTGTGTGCATTTGTAAGTTGAACCCGGGAAAACATAATTGAACAATACATCAACACGTTCCTCGAAACCCTGCGGCCAAATGTTATCCAAACTGCTTCTTAATGCTGCTTCGAAAAATTTCGTATCGAAAGATATCCAAATCGTCCCTCATTGGATTATCCACTCGACCTAACAAAATCGACCAATCACAAAATAAGGAAAATAAAATGGACATAAAATAAAGAAAACAGCAAATTCAGATGACCTCTTAGAAAACATGCAATTAAAACTGTCTTTCTATGATTGGTGCATTTCGATCCTCTCGTCAAGAAAATGTCAGACGCCAATCACTTAGCGGACTTCTTAGGAAGCGAAAGCTTACTTCAACGGGTTCAAAAGGTCATTGTTTGTCATTTGTGATGGGTGGATTTCGATCCGTTTTGTTAGTTTCTGTGTTTCAGGGTTCGTTGCTTGTGATCTTATTGTGACCAAAACCCGACCTTACTTGATAGATTTCATCCCCAGACTTCAGACTTCCAAATTTCGATGAGGTAAAAATACTGAAGATTCAGATTAACTTTTGAGATTGTAAAAGTGCGATGAAGGGCCGTGCTAGCAGAGCTTTCTTTCCCACATGCCTATTACCTTGTACAAGACGTTCGCATGGCAGACAGTCGCCCTGCTTCGCTTGTTTACTTGCCTTGTTTATGTTAGCACGTATTGCGTGCCTACTGCACATCTGCGTCAAAACAAGCCGTTCCCATTACTCTATTTAGGCCACGCCCAAATAAAAAGATACTGCGTCAGCAAAGAAGGGAAAAATAAGATTACAGCGTAGCTCTAGGAGGACGACGAGTAAAGACTGTGTACTAGATCTAATGGCGCAAGACTTGGCCTCGGGCGACTGAAAATATTGTCTAGGTGGCCCAGCCGGACGACTTGCTAGTGTTGGTTTCTTGTTTCTGTTGATTTACAGTCAAACAGCTAAGAATGTCTAGAATTAATTACTTGCGAAATCGTACCTCGCTCGGTGGCCGCACGGCTTAAAAAGAACGCTCTGCTGGCTACGAAACTCTTGAGGTCGACTTGTAAGTAGCAATAAGTAGCATGTCTATCAAAAAGCTTTAAGGAAATGTTGTTAAATCGGGTAGCTGGCACGCGTTGTATTGATGTTCAAAGGTCGTTTCACGTGAATTCGCATGTAACATAATCCTTGACTATGAACGTGACAAGCTGCACAGTTTTCGATCGGCGTTGCTAAAACGAGGGTAAGGGTACCACCAAGGGTGGGGGTGAGGGTAAGGGTGACTGTTAAGAAGGCATCTTGTCATTAATTCCCTGTCATTAAGCATCATCTGGCATATTATTGGAAAACGGTGCTCTTTAAAATGAAAGGCTGGTCCAGAGCTGATCTAATTTCAAGGTTTGGCTAGCTTTCGCGTTTCTGTTGCAGTTAAGTATTTCCAACACCGTGACCGCAAATTAATTTTTTGCTCTTGAAAGGCTTGAATAAAGGCATGGATTAATAGTCTTCGATCGTTGTCTGTACACTAAGGCGCTGTTTATATGGGGATGTGGGTCCCTGGGTTGGCGAGGTGATCCGCAAAAGGGTTAAAAAGCAAACCACCTTTTCATGCAGTCGTCGAACGTCCACAATCCCTCATGTTACAAAAAATATGCCGACAATCTTTCAGATATGTTACATTTGGAGACGAGCAAACTGTACATCTAACACTCAGTTTCCCTTAAAAAAGGCAAATGTATGGTCTTCAAACCGCGCCAAGTCCAAGACGTGCGAATTGTAAAATTCAAAGAAATATAAAGTATAAAGAAGGCAATTTTGGGGGGGGAGAAATTTTGGATGAAAATCTAAATTGGAATTCCCTCAACAGTTGTCACCCCCACCCCCACCCTTACCCTTACCCTTACCCCCACCCCCACCCTTACCCTTGGTGTTACCCTTACCCTCGTTTTAGCAACGCCGGTTTTCGATAGTAACAGCTTTTCATAATAACATAGAAAATTTTCCTTAATTCAAATTAGGATGGTTCATTAGTTAGTTTTTCTAAACAAATTGTTACTTTTGCTCTGACAGGCGTAAAGTACGGTTGGCGACGCAAAACAATAGTCGCGTATTTTGAAAAATCGCTGAATAAACACGGGAGTCGGTCTTTTCTGTTAGTTAAATATTTTTACCTTTTTTTACTGCTGTGTCTGCGAGGCTAAAACATAACTAAGATTGTTATTCCAGTAAAATACGATGTATAAAAAAGAAAAGAGACGACTATTATTGTGATTGTTCTAGATAAAATCCCGCATTATCTTTCGTGTCGTGACCAGGCATTACGTATCACGTACTAAAAGCTAACCGAATCCACATTTGTCCTGAGCATTTCACCGATAATATAGATAGAAAATACTTCCGTTTATGCGCTTAAACGACTACTTTACAACAAGATGATCTATTCAAAAGAGACAATAGTTTTGGGGCGGCCCGGGAGGGGGGGCACTTAATTATAAGAGGCTAATGGGGAGATATGCCGCTGGATGGGGTCGCATTTTCACGACTGGATTGACTATAATGGGGTTGCATTTTCAAAAGGGTTACTAGAATGGGGCCGCACTTTTTCGGATTTTTGGGGTAAGAGACTTGTTCATATTTACGTTTAGCAAACCTACCAGGATATTTGTACTGTAGGTGAAAAGTAAAGTGTTCTTCATTCAATTTATTTAAAAATGGGTCAATTCATTTTTTGATGACCAATTTAAAGGATTGATAAGGAAGATAAATAAATAGAAAGTGACTAAGTTGGGATCGCAAAAATTACATATTTGCCCAAGACTGACTAATATGGGGTCTAGGGGCTCTGAGAGACCAGCGGCACATACCCAGCAAAAATTACCCCACGTAACCCCCGGGGGGCACCGCGGTTTCGTTGAAATCATAACAGTTTTCCTGGAAAGCTCCACGGGATCTCAGTCAATCTTAATAAGCAAATTTTCTTTTCAACCTAAATCAAAAGGATTAGTAAAAAGAATAGTGCCCTTAATTTTTACCCTAATTTTCTTTTTTATAAAAAACACATAAACAGACCAGAATCTTTTTTTTCCATTTAAAAAACATGAAATATTCGGCGGCGTTGCCCATGTTTCTCATGGCACGAAAACTTACTTTCATATGACAACATGCGGGTTTTTTTCGCACGCTCAAGAGGTCAAAGGGATGTGATTTTTCATGAAAAAAATATTCACAAAATTCTGCTTGACTTTTTAAGAAGATAATTTGTTTAATTTGTAATAATTAACTAACAGCTCATTGATTTATTAATTTGGGCGACCAACTTGGAGGCCCGGACACCACAGCTAAAAATGCTTGGGGAGCCCGAAGGGCTCTCTGAAGTCTTCCCTAGAGCACAGCCTTGCAGCCCTGTAGTTATTGGCGGTATGATACATTACATGTTATTGTTGAATGTGGGAGTGCATTTTTTGAGGACATTAGTAAAGGAATGCAAATTTTAGTGAACTATCCCATACTCCTAACATATATGGTGGTAATATTGATGTAAGTTTTGTTTTGAGTAGCAAAGGAACCCTTGTGTGTAACTCATCTTCTAGTGTATTAGTCCTTAACAGAACATCTCCGTCTCTCCTGCACACATTTGTTGCATACACTACTCAACTTTCAATTGCCATTCACCATAACGGTAATTCTTTCCGGTACACCAACACATCCCGCGTTAACGCCTTCGGGCGTCTTCTTGTTTCGTCATAGATCGCTTAAATTAGCCTTAATTTCATCCGATTACTTCGAGTCGTTATTACTGCCTCAGTACCGTCTGAATCGACCGGCCGTTCATGCCGTCCAGTGACGTCACTACTCCTTGACCTTTGCTTTAATTCGTGCAAAAAGTAAAACACGAGTTTCAAGTGGCAAACCGAGAAATATCGTTTGGAAATGTCTGCATGATACAGAACTGCTTTATTTTTTTCGATTGTAATTCATGTTTAACGTTCAAACTATCAACTGCATGCTGTACAACTCTGAACCGGTTGTATTAAATTCTATAATCAAACTGGGTCGCAATCACGCAATGAAGTAAACACACACACGGAACACTTAGTTCAAAAACACAATGATTTGCTTTAATTGAAAAGAAGCTATTTGGTCCTTAACGAAGAAAAAAACAAGGAGACAGGAAAGAAAAGCTAACAGAATCATTACACTTGACGGTAAAAATAGCAAGAAGGTCCAATTATAACATCGATCTCACAAAACTTCCCGTAAACAAAATCACCGGCCGCCGAAACCACAAAGCGGCTCTAAATGAAAAAGCTACTGACTCTCCGCAATGATTCTTCATTCGCAGTATTAGCATTAACTACGTCGCCATGATAGCGATATGGGAAAAAGATTACCACAACTGTATTATATAAAGATGAAAATTTCTTATGATCTGGGTTTTATTGTAATTGGAGTCGCCATGGCAACGTAACAATGCCATTACGTTTTTTATTTATCTTTGTGTTCCTCTGTACCAAGAGTTTTTTTAAGAAATCGCTTAAAGGAGTTTGTACCTACCATAATTGCTTCAATTATGGCAAAGTTTGAACAAATTCTATGAGAGTGTTTTCGAGATATTTTGAAACGAAGTTTTAAGCATCATACAAACAGTGAAATAGCATGCTATCCACACAATTAGCTAAATTTTTAAGAAAATGATAAGCTTTGGAAACGCGGCTTCATCTCATAGTGGTTTGATTCCATTGAAAACTGCGTACAAAAAAAAAAAGGAGAATTGCTCCGGGCGATCTAGAGTAAGAAGAATTTTAGTAACTTGCATTCAGCTGCTTTTGTTACACTTTTTGCACATAATTTGGTCAATGCCTACAAATTTCGCATTTTTCAGAAAAGCGCTCGATAATTTTTTTTAATAAATTTTGCAATCCCGAGATCAATCGTCTATAAATATACCCCGCAAGTTTCAAGAACATTGAAAACAGAGAAGGCTTTTAAATAGGGCCTTAAATATAACCAATTTTCCCCCCATATTTTGTGTTTACAAGTGAGCGTCCTCATTATTCACTGGCTTTGTTTCCAAGTTTCATATGCACGTGCCCATTTAGCAAAAAGATAGAATTTGCATCAAAAAAGAACTCGCGGTTAAATCTCCCGAATATGCTAATAACCGGGTAAAGAAATTAGTGATATATTATAACATCACAGCAACTCTTTGTAAGAGTTTCTGTGACGTTATAACCCGAGTAAGATAATCCTGCACGATGAGCCGTGACGTTCACCGCCTCGGCTCTCACCGCTATCTGTGACAAGCCAATTATTAGCATATTCCGGATATTTCATCCGAAAGTAATCGAGAGTTCTTTTTTATGCAAATTTATTTCTTTCTGCCAAATGTGCACGTGCATATGAAACTTGGAAACAATGCCAGTAAATAATAAGGACGCTCACTTGTAAACACAAAACCTGGGGGGAAAATTGGTTATATTTGAGGCCCTATTTAAAAGCCTTCTCTGTCTTCAATGTTCTTGAAACTTGCAGGATATATTTATCGGCAATTGATCTCGGGATTGTGAAATTTATAAAAAAAAATTATCGAGCGGTTTTTGAAAAATGCGAAAATTGTAGGCATGGACCAAATTACGAGTAAAAACTGTAACAAAAGCAGCTGAATGCAAGTTAATAAAACTCTTCTTACTCGCGATCGCCCAGAGCAATTCCCCTCTTTTCTTGTACGCAGTTTTCAATGGAATCAAACCACTATGAGATGAGGCCGCGTTCCCAAAGCTTATCATTTTCTTAAAAATTTAGCTAATTGTGTGGTTAGCATGCTGTTTCACTGTCTTTATGATGCTTAAAACTTCGTTTCAAGATATCTTGAAAACGCTCTCATAGAATTTATTCAAACTTTGCCATAATTGAGGCAATTATGGCAGGTACAAACTCCCTTAAGCGATTTCTTAAAAAAAACTCTTGGTACAGAGAAACACAAAGATAAACAAAAAACGTAATGGCGTTGTTATGTTGCCATAAGAAATTTTCATTTTTATATAATACAGTTGTGGTAATCTTTTTCCCATATATTTACGCATGGCGACGTAGTTAATGCTCAAACTTGGAAGGTATCCCCTCAAAAAAATCCAGTCGAGCCACCGTAAATGTCAATTTATTAAACATAGCAATCAGTTGTCATAGTCTTCACCTTCAAAGCCTTCATCATAATCCTCATTATCATCAACATCAGCATCAGGAAGATTTAACGCTCGGATAAAGCCTCAATTTCTTCTCTGATGTCAACAGAGATCTGCTCAGGTCTTTCATCGTGAACAAAGAGTGCAGATTCCTTTGCCACTTCTTCGACATGTTCAACACAAAGCCGACACAACGGTTGAAACTAAGGAATTTTAGCATCGACAAAGGTGACGGCAGCGAAAACGTCACTTTTAAAATGAATTGGCGTTTTTTCCAACTTTGTCGCGTTTATTTCAATTCGCTGAAAATAGCTATGTAGGCCAATTTTCCAGGAGTTGAGTCTTTGGGACCGCACTCAGGTTTAGACAGAGAAAGAAAAGTTTGTCGTCGCTTGTTTACGTCCTCCATAAAACGTGAAACTAGGCATTTTCACGTCGTAGTCGTGCAGTAACGGCAAAGAAATGTACAAAAAAGCGTGATGCACGTGTAAACTAGTTGTTTTACTCAATAAACCTATTACATTCTCGTTGCCGTCGCGCGTGTGTACCAAATCTAAGTACGTGAGTATTGTGAGTATTGTGAGTATCGTGAGTATTGTGAGTATTGTACGCGAGTATTTCAAAATTACTTAAACCTGCTTCAGATGAAACTTGCATTAAGTTTGATGGATAGTCTTTGTGTGTTTCAAAGGTGTGCTCTTTTGGTTTAATTTAACACGAAAGTAGCCGGGCGCCATACTCTGAGTAGCCGGGGGAAATCCCCGGCCCCCGGCCCTTAGTGACAACCCTGTTAAGGTTACATCGTTTTTGCAGGGCAATGATAACTTGACGCTGATAAAAATTACTGGAGAAAGTGTCAAATTTATCGGAAGCAAGTATATTCAGAGAGCTTTATAAATATGAGCCTACAGCTCTACATATCATAACTGAATAAACGTCCACACTTCATAACATTTCACTTCGTTTATTACGATCAGTCAACACCTTGAATCCAACGTTAAAATTCAAAACGATCCTAATAAACAAATCACAACTACTATTGAAAGCTCTGTACCTTAAAGCGACTTTAACTTTCCTAAGGTTTGCAGCAAAACACTGATTGATAGCTCAACTCTTCGGCGATTCTTATCAGCTATACGAAGCTATATGTTGCATATTCCAAACTCTGCGGAGGGAAATTGTTTAACAGAAAAAGAAAACCACACACTATGTCTGAAAAGCGACGTAAAATCAATAAAATTGCGAATTATCAAAATATATTAGTGAGAAACAGTCCCGCCTTCGACCGCCATGCTTTTGTTTCTTCTCAAGACCGTTGATTTATGGTTTTTGACGTAATGCGCATGATCAGTACACAAATCCGCTGGCAAGAACCTTACTGATCGCTTTGCAAGTTGTGAGAACATCGTTTGGATTTCATTTAAAGGTCAAATGAACCAAAAATTCGACACTTTTTATTTTAGTTCAATTCTAGTGAAATGTGTTCAATATGAACCAAATAAACATACTATGAAGTTTCAGCTCAATTGAAGCAAGTATCTCCGAGATATTCGCAATTAAAAATTGCTGTTTTTTGGCCCTTATCTTCGTAGAGCGGTCGGAAAAATTGTCGGAAAAAACAGCTTGTGACGTCAATGTTGGTCAGGTGAAAAAAAGCGGGAAATTCATTTCAGAGTTTTTCGAGTCGACTTGGCGCAGAAGTGGTTTGTGCGGCCATAAACCTGGAAAGAACAGGCAATTTGTCTTCAAAAGTTGCAGGCTGTGGTTATATTCTTATTATTCTTCTTATTATTTAATTTTCTCGAAGAATACATCATAGTAAAACGGACTTTAACGACATTTACTAATTTCCTTGAGTTGTACTGGAAATGTGCGTGCGTAAGTCCGATTTTTTTCAAGATGCATTCACAAAATGTGTTTATATAAGGAAGTTCCTAGATATATAAGGTCCGGAGCTCCACCGTGGACACAAAAACAAAATATCTTTGTATAATAATCTGCCCAAAGAAATTCAAGTTTGCCCGCAATGTGTTTGAAGTCACTGAGCTTTGTCGTACTCCAGCTGGTATTTTAAAACCCACGCTCGATCGGACACTTCTAGCTTCGCAGATCACTAAAATATAGGCAGGTACAAAAGTCGGACCGGATCAACTCGGACCGCCAGTCCGGGTCGGATCAACTCGGACCAACTCGGATCGAATAAAAAAATAAAAATAAAATAAAATTGGACTCGGATCAACTCGGATCATAAAAAAAAAAAAACAACGCGGATTATAAAAAGAAAAATAAGTAAAATCAGTCGGTATCACTTAACTTTCACCCGCCATTTTGTTTTTTCTCACGAACTCGTGGTTGCGTAAATTAATTTTATTTTTATTTTTATTAATTTTAATGATACACTAGTGAGCAGCACACATACACTTCCAGTGAACATTTTCAACTTGGAAGGAGGAGAAATCATGCTCGCCCGGGACAACGAAAATTTTCGTACCCCAGGCGAGAATTGAACTCACGACCCTCCGAATACTACATGTTTATCGGACGTTCCAACCACTGAACCGGAGGGTCGCGAGTTCGATTCTTGCCCAGGGCATGGAAATTTCTATTGTCCAGGGCGTGCATGGTTTCTCCTCCTTCCAAGTTGAAAATGTTCACTGGAAATGTATGTGTGCTGCTCACTAGTGTATCATTAAAATTAAGTTTCAGAAGTCCTGCAGAAAAAACAAAACAAACAGGAACAAACAAACAAACACTCTTCGGTACCTATCTAAATGCGATCAACAGACCAGGCTTTTGATGTTTTTCTCATAAATAATTCAGTAGTCTAATAAATAAGCAAATATATACATTCTAGGCGACTGAAACTATCATTTCTTTACTGTCGAACCACAACCACGAGTTTATAACATGATCCGAGAGGTGAACTGGCACTAGTAAAACAAAATGGCGCCTGAAAGCCACGGAGAAAAAAAGGATGATCTGGCCTTTTTTACCCTCCAAATGGGTTTAATTTTCAGGTTTGCTGATTTAATTTAATTTTTTTGATTGCTCCGCGTTGATCCGAGTCCAATTTTATTTTATTTTTGTTTTTTTATTCGATCCGAGTTGGTCCGAGTCGATTCGAGTTGATCCGACCCGGACTGGCGGTCCGAGTTGATCCGGTCCGACTTTTGTGCCTGCCTCTAAAATATAAACAAAATCCTCAAGGTAGAAGTTTTGGCGTTGATATGTGGGCAGAAAAAGAGTTTATCATTATCTAGTAAATCTTCCCAAAGATCGGTTTCAAAGCAACCATAGTTTTTTACACCTGTTAAAAACCTACACGTAAGTAAGATTTCCTTCAAACAAAGTTAAAGTTACATTATTGCAAAAACTTCTTTCCAATTATGTATAAGATTTAGATTAAAGAGATGCGACAAGCAAAGAACATTTCCATCACGCATAAAATTCAGCTTAAGTGAACTAAAAAAAGCTTCAATAAGGTTGCAAGACAACAAATTTTCATTAAAAAAACATAAGGCTTAAGGCTCTTATACCTGATGACAAAGAAGAAGTGAATTTTCTGTACGGAAACAACTTACCTAAAGATCTTAAAAGAAAAAGATCAGCTGCAAGCCTCGTAGCCAAGCCATGATTCCGACTACTTAGCTAGATCAGCTACTTTTTTCCAGTAATAACTGGTCCATGCGAGGGTCTTCATTCAAGCAAATTAAACTCAGCAAACTGAATCATTAGAAAATACAGAAAACTGCACCTAAGGATTTGTTTTGCTCGCTTTAGTCAAATCCAGCTCCAGCAATTGTTTACAGTTAAAAGAGTCAATTGTTTTGGAGTCACTGCCGGCAGTTGTCGTTCTCCGCTACTTCACAGCGAGTGAAAGGAAAATTTGCGTACAGAAAGATAACAAAACTATGTAATTAAAACTGAAAAAACTAAAGGAAAAAACTCTGACTATTATTACTTGAGCAACAGCAAAAGGATCGAAGTAGTCTTCTCTTCTCGAGTAAGCTTGCTGGCCTTCTAAAGTTCCGAGGGTCGCTAGAGTATTTACTAATAACCCGAGCTATCTAGCATACGATACAGAAGGACATCTAGTTACTTTGTCTTTGCGATTTGGTTCACGAAATTCACCGCTAAGTTTACCCATGTAAAAAGGCTCCTTTATCAAGTTTAATTTTCTGGATTACGGCCGTTGCCATGGCAACATCGCGTCCTTAAACAGGCAGTAATTTTGTGATTTTTGATAATTTTTTCTTAATATTTCTTATTTCACTCTGTGAAATGTCCTTAAACTTTGCCACTTTATGTTAACCATATTGCTTAACATTTTAAAGTAGAAAAAACATGGAGTCGTTAAGACGGTTTCGCCAATAATTTGAAATTTGTAACTTTTCTTAATAGAGGAGTTTAGCTCTTACAGATTTTAACAAGAAAAGGGCAGTACAAGGGTACTGCAACTGTTAAGAAATGAGGCGATTTTCAAAANGAGTCACTGCCGGCAGTTGTCGTTCTCCGCTACTTCACAGCGAGTGAAAGGAAAATTTGCGTACAGAAAGATAACAAAACTATGTAATTAAAACTGAAAAAACTAAAGGAAAAAACTCTGACTATTATTACTTGAGCAACAGCAAAAGGATCGAAGTAGTCTTCTCTTCTCGAGTAAGCTTGCTGGCCTTCTAAAGTTCCGAGGGTCGCTAGAGTATTTACTAATAACCCGAGCTATCTAGCATACGATACAGAAGGACATCTAGTTACTTTGTCTTTGCGATTTGGTTCACGAAATTCACCGCTAAGTTTACCCATGTAAAAAGGCTCCTTTATCAAGTTTAATTTTCTGGATTACGGCCGTTGCCATGGCAACATCGCGTCCTTAAACAGGCAGTAATTTTGTGATTTTTGATAATTTTTTCTTAATATTTCTTATTTCACTCTGTGAAATGTCCTTAAACTTTGCCACTTTATGTTAACCATATTGCTTAACATTTTAAAGTAGAAAAAACATGGAGTCGTTAAGACGGTTTCGCCAATAATTTGAAATTTGTAACTTTTCTTAATAGAGGAGTTTAGCTCTTACAGATTTTAACAAGAAAAGGGCAGTACAAGGGTACTGCAACTGTTAAGAAATGAGGCGATTTTCAAAAAAATTTGAAAAAGGAGAGATAGCGGATTCAATTTTATACCAAACACTGGATGTTTTCTTCGAAATACTTAACCATTGTAGCCAAAATTCGAGCCGTGGTGGTCACTACTCGTGCGGATGGCGATCATCGGAGAAGAAGACGAAGGTTTTGCAAGGATCGCGATAAGACCTTCATTTCCTAATCTGCTGTACCGACTGTTTTTCAAATGCCAGCCCACTTCCGGATACTTTTTCAACCTTGTTCCTCTTCAGGGATAATTTCGACGGCGAAGTTTATCTTTAAAAGCCTACTGTAAAAGATGGCGCCGATCTAGAAAAAGTACATCACGTCCTCAGCTGCACGTACAAGACCGTAGTTCTCAACGGATAACCTACTATTGCTTTCGTCAAGGGTCAATCTGTGACTCAGAAATTATTTTTCGTTGTGCAACAACATTTTCTGGTGCATCTTGTGCGTTAAAGAACTTTAATTTTGAAAAGGAAAAAGTGCAAGGATGTTGGTTCGTCGATGGGAAGGTTCCTGCGATTAGGATCCAAGTTAAGAAGGAAACCTTTCTTCTGACAAGTTTTTTAAACAATGTGATAGAGTCGGCACAAGAAAAAAATTTACACTTGCTGTAATCTTGCCTTAAAGCCACTTCTAGAATTTCTTAATCAAATTAAATGTAACAGAAATGAAGTGACCGAGGAGCACCGCCGGTGAAGACACTCTTCAGTGGTTGTTCGGGACTTGGCTCGATCTTTCAGATCTTTCCAGAACCAAAGGCCAGAAACAGTAACATTGCTTCCTTTAGGGTTAGTATACTTATTTCTTTGTTTTCTTTGTATAAAGTTTCCATTCACCATTTACTTCGACATTTGAGGGATCATTACCCATTGGTTAAACAGGTGTGGCTTGCAGACGACTCAGCTGGAGGAGGGAGTATAGTGCAGTTATACAACTGGTACAGGCAATTGAGTAAGGAAGGTCAAAAGTTTGGTTACCTTGTGAATGGGACAAAGAGCTGGCTTATTGTGAAGTCTAGGGAACTCGCGGAGGAAGCAAAGAGGGTGTTTGGAGAGGAAGTCAACATAACGACTGAAGGTCAGCGCCATCTGGGAGCAGTTATTGCGTCGCAAGAATACAAAGAACAGTATTGTGAGGAGAAGGTTCGTGCATGGAAAGAGGAAATCGAACGTCTCTCTGAAATAGCGAAGAGCCAGCCCCATGCGACGTATATTGCCTTCACAAAAGGCTACAAGTCGAAGTTCACCTACTTCATGCGCACGATTGAATCGTTTGAAGTTTATGTCGATCCAATCCAGGAAGTGATTGAAGATTTACTACTCCCAACTTTGTTCGGTCAATCAGAGCCTCTCCATAACGAGGTGCGCAGACTTGCTACCCTAGCAACGGGTCAAGGGGGTCTAGGCATTCCTGATCTGAAATCCGAGGCACCGCAAAAGTTTGCTGCCTCGAGACTAATAACCACCGAGCACGTAGATTCTATTACTTCACAGAGTTCCATCATGGTGCCAGGAGAAAGATCTACGGAGGAGCTAAAGAGGTATCAACAATCACTTAAGAGAGCAAGTGCCAAAGAGAAAATGGATAGCATTGATTCAAGCCTCTCCCCAGGCCTGCTGCGTCTGGTTAATCAATCGAGGGACAAGGGCGCAAGTTCTTGGCTGAATACGATGCCTCTCGCAGACAAAGGTTTAGCCCTCAACAAGCAAGAGTTCAGAGACTCGCTACGCTTGCGTTATGACTTGCCCTTAGTCGATTTACCAAGTCATTGCATATGTGGGGATAAATTCACCGTTAGTCACGCCCTCTCTTGTAAAAAGGGGGGTTTGTAGCGCAGAGACATGACGGTGTACGGAACTTGTTAACGACATTCATCGACAAGATCTGCAATAATGTCGAAATCGAACCACGTCTTCAACCCCTGGACAACGAGCGATTTCATTTGAGGAGCGCTGTTACAAGTTCTGAGGCAAGGTTGGACATCAAAGCGGGAGGTTTCTGGGCAAAAGGAGTTACGGCATTTTTTGATGTTAGAGTTACGCACGTCATCTCCAAGTGTTACAAGAGCAAGCCAACATCGGAAGTGTTCAAAGTGCAAGAAGAAGAGAAGAAGCGCAAGTACCAACAGCGGGTGTTAGATGTAGAAATGGGTTCGTTTACGCCTTTAGTGTTTGGAACCAATGGCGGAATGGGAAACGAGTGTCAGCGGTTCTTAAAGCATCTCGCAGACAAGATAGCTCAGAAAGACACCAAGCCTTATCATGTTGTAATCACTTGGCTCCGGACACAGATCTCGTTTGAACTCTTAAGATCGGCACATGCATGCGTCAGAGGTTCGCGAACGCCTTTTCGTAGCAAGATAGAGCAATCATTAGACTGTAAAATAAATATCGCTAGTGCGGATATCTGAAATACGTGTCTATATGCTTTTATACTTAGGGCTTTTTATGGGCACTGGTTTAGGCGTCATTAGTATAATTCGATTGTATGATCTTAATATCTCTGCATAATGGAATTCTTTATTTTATAGAATTTTGACTTTTTATTATTAATTATATCTATTTCCTCTTCTTTTATGTAAGGTTAAGTTACTTCTATTTTTTAGAATTTGTAAATGAATAGTGTTTTGATGAATTAATTAGATTTTTTGTAACAGCAGGTTGATTGAAAATAAAGCTTTTTGGGGGAAATTTTTCGAAACAAAGAGGCCATGTTTGTTTTATTTTTGCGTGGACGTTGCGCGGATTTTAAAGCTCGCGCCATATTAGTGCTCAGGCTGCGCACGGCCAATTTACTCTAGGGAGCCACCTTAAGCGCTCAAGTCTGTTCACTCGCAAGCGTTAGCATTACGGTTCTTTGACATAAGACAAGGATAAAGCTGCTTCTGCAAAGGTAAATAAATCTGGGCATGTCAAAAAACTAACCGCAACTACTAATAACAGAATTCAAGCGGGTTTTAGTTCAGTCCGGCGAAAGAAGGCGAAGAACTGGACACAAAATCAATTAACAAATCGATTGCACAATTATCAGAAAAATACAAAGCTCTTAGGAAATGTTCAAAACGTTTTATTCCTCCTCAGACTGACGGATGATCTGTTTTTACTCTAACATTGGTTGTTCTGAACCCAAAGTAATTTTCAAGTGACGAAAAAACAACAAAAAGAAAAAAAAGAAAGCCTTTACAAATGGCAAACGTTCGCACCTTATGTATTTCATTCAGTCTCAGTCAGAACTCTCACAGAACGAGACAAACAAACGCAGGCAATAAGGGATGCGCAGAAGCTTGCGCAGAACGTTTTTCAGCCCTGAAAGACCAACAATGACGTCACGTAGTCTCCAGTCTATCACGCGGCCATTTCAGAAACGTTTTCGTGAAGTTTTCGGAAATAATCGGATTTTGATCTTTTATCTTTCTATAAAGGCTTGGGAAGAAAAATCTTTACCCAAATCTCACTTAGGATGGTTCTTTTTAGTGTTTGGTGAAGGTAAAGTGACAGAAGAAAATATTTCAATTTTTTGGTTCATTTGACCTTTAAGAGAATGTATGGGAAGTACCTCCCTCCCCCCCCCCTCGATTATATTAATTCATGTGTAATCACAAGGAAGGAGCAACTAATTTCGTCATAGATCGCTTAAAAGGCGGGCGCAGCCCTGCTCCTGGCCAGTCTGATGTCCAAAAAAGTAGGGGACTTGTCGTCTTGGTCGGTACAGCTGGATAGCCCAGGGGCTGCCCTAACAGTGGGTGGGTGGATGAGGCTGGGGGGTCAAAACTAGTGGGGTAGGGAGGGGGCTGTTTCGACACAATCCCTTCAGTAAGCAGTGGTGTTCAGTAGAGGCTTTGACTGGCAAGTACCTTGTTCTTAATGTTGCCCTAGCCGGCTGCATCAGGCCTCTGCTGAGAATGATTATCATGATAATTGCAGAGCTCAGTGGACAGATTTAGAGACTTGACAAAATTATCAGGAGAGAAAGCTTTTATGTCTGTAAGGCACGAGGTCCAAGTACAGTGTGACGGTTAATTGAGTGTTGCTTACTGACAATCTGACAATCGCATGTGTCTAAAAGGTCTTCGAGAACAGATCACGTTTTTTAAGGCGTTATTAACCTAACTATCCAGTAAATATTGTAATTGTAATTTACGCTTTCACTCTAAGCGGTTCACACAATTCAAAATTCAAAAATCACTCCAAAAAGGTTCACGCAATTAAAAAAATCCGAATATCACGCAATAAATTCACACACCAAATGTTCATTAAATATTTCCTAAAATGTGTGCCAACAGAGTTTCATACTTCATCGGAAACAATCATCTGGCAACTGCCAGAAAAACGGTTACAATCAGAGATATACGAAACTTTGAAAACAGTACATACTGGGTGTGGCGCGTGGTTCGTCTGGCGGGATGCTACAGTTAATTAGGTGATGACATTTTTCGACAAAAATTTCCTAGAATGTCTACAGCACGATGTAAGCATTAGCCTGTGCCAGGCTCTCAGATAGCTTCAGATAGTATAGTGGGAACGTCTTAAAACGAGCAAAGCGAAAATAAGACGTGCACGACTTGGGAAAGACCCTGCGCGTTTTTTGCATTTCTTATTACTGAACGACTTTCCACCACCATCTCGGAGCCTGGAACAGGCTATGTAAGCATATACACCTATTTCAAAAAAGGTTGCTTTGAGATTTGGTCATTGAAACGCAGAATACAATGCAATTCTTTGCTTGAGTGACCACCAAACAATGGCTTTCAAAGACCAAAGCATGATTCCCAAAGCAACCTTTATTGAAATAGGTGTATATATATTTGCAAGTATGAAGACAAAAGCAACGGCTTTGTACGCTCTACACTTGCGTTTTGCATGTTAGTACATCTTGTTGTTTCCTACAAAACGACAACGTGAAAAGGCCAAATTTAACGCTTCGTGACGAACCTCAGTACACGAGGTTTTCTCCCGCCAAGCAAGTGCCGTCAATACCAGTTTCATTCTTGGGCAAGCAGCACTGCTTTGAATTAATTGAAAGGTTGAAATAATCGTGAAGAGATCATTACTACTTATGAGATTTTAAGATGACGTTCTCGCTGCAATTGCCGTTTTCAATGATTAAATTCTCTACTATCGATAATCAGTGAAATGGAGGTTTGAATCGCTATCGTTATGAAAACTAACACCGTATATACTCCCGGCGTGGCCATATGAAAAGATTAATCAAAGACACTCTTCTTGAAATATATATTACTTATCTAATATCCTGCAGTCCACGCAAAGTATCCGACAGAAACTTAATAACCCTAAGAAAAGATTTCAGAATAACACACGATGATTATATATTCCCCAAATTAGGCAAAAATATTTAAAACTCCCCTGTAACATACAAGACTTTCACTAAGTTTTAAACACTGTAAGTTCGTCGCTGAATTTCCAGCTTTTGTTTTCTTTAAGTGTCACCCGAGCCCTCCTCAGTATCGGTAATCAAGTAAATAGTTTAATTGCTCCAGTTGTCCAAATCCGTATTTCACTCAGCAAACTTTACGGGCCGCCCAGTTCTTTTCTCGAAGAATAACGCATTAATCCTTGCTTAAAATGTTCCAGCTCGTTCTTTTTCTTAGCCTAATAAGACTTTCTTTGCTTTACATACTTTTTTCTTCGTTGCGTTCCATGCTTGATTCATGTAAGATGCTTGAGCCTGTTCAGTTTGCTTCTGAAAGAACTGACGAGTATCCTCATTCTCTCGAAAATCTTTCCACGGATCGAACCCAGGCTTTCCAAGACGATTGATTTGGACTGCTGCATCCCTTATTATCTGCAAAGCACTTACGCGATCTTGCCAACCAGGTTTTGCTTGTGATTTCTCAGATTCTATGAGCAAATCCAAATAGTCCACTTGTTGTAGTGGATCCTTTTTAAGGGCAATTTCTGACAACTTCTTTAAGCCACGTTGCATTTCGGCGACGAAGTTCAATACAATGCTATTGGTCTTATTAAAATCCTGCTCTACTTGCTTGATTATAGCCTCTACCTTGCTCTGGCCTTCAACCGCTATATCGAACCTTTCTTTGATTTCGTCATATTCCTTTTCCACGGTTTCGTACTGGGTATCATAGCGATATGCGTCATTTACGTGTTTTGACCAGTGACACTTGTGTGGACATTCCCGGCAACTCCCAAAGAACGACATTGCAGCGCATCCTTTCTTGTTCTCATTTCTTGGAATTCTACAAGGAAAATGGCAAGTGTAGTTGCAAACCAAGCAGTTGGTAGTATACTGACCAATGGGCAGCTCTACTTGGACGCGTTTTGCTTGTTCAACAGTGAACTTGAAGTTCTTGTTGGCATTTATGTCGGCTGCATGTTGTTTGCAGACTCTCGTTAACTGTTGCAGTTCGCTCAGTGTGTTTACTCCAAGCACAATCTTCTCACGCAAACCACTGAGTCGAACTTCCAGCTGAGCTCTTTCATCCAACACCTGCTTCGTAAGGACAAGACTTTTTGGTTCCATCTTGGCCAATTCGTGAAAGAACTTCTCAAAACTCTTGATTCCCATTCTCCAAAACATTCTGTCGAAGTTTTCTTCGTCTTCTTCACCAGAGTTAGCGACAAACAGGGCGCTGTTGTTAAACTTGAAGAAGTTACTTTCATCCTCTAGGATTCCGGCTTCTAGCATTGCTGACAGGGCTTGAGGCTTTTGACCATCAGCAAAGGTAAAGAGCACTAACACATTCTTCTTGATATCTTTTCCGAACATGGCCAGGATTCTGTCAAAAACATACTGCTGCGTTGGAGTGAGCCTCGGATTACCAGCCTGAGCGATGAAGCAGATGGCATCAATATGATCAATGCCTGCCGAGCCCTTTGTGTTGAAGAATCTACGGATCTGTTCGGTGATCATTTTGTCGTGCTCAATTCCTCTTGTATCTCCAAACCCCGGAGTGTCTACGATAGTGAGGGTGTAAAGTATTTTGAATCCTTCCATGTACGGTAGAGTGTAACAAGATACGAACTGTGTTTGACTGTGTGCTTGATTTCCGATTGTCACTGCCCCTTGGTTGCTAGACAGCTCGTGGATCATCTTGAGACGAAAGTCATCCTTCCACTGTACTCCAAGGACGTGGTTGATCATAGCATTCACCGTGGTTGTCTTGCCAGAACCCGTTGCCCCAACAACCATCATCACTTTCTCAGGAACGGTCTTAATTTCATACTGTAACTGCATCTCTTTCTCTCCAATATTGATAACAAACTTTCGCAATTGACTGCGGCTGTCTTCGTGCACTTGAGTTAGAGGAAGAGTGTACACCGCTGGCTTTCCATCTTCTGATGGTTGAACAAGACTGCAGCAGCCAAGGATCTTGCGTGTATCAAAGTTTGTCGGAGGTACCATTGTTTGTAGTGGATTACTAAGGTCACTGGGATTGCTGTCTCCTTCACTACCACAAATCGCGGTAACGCTGAAATTGTAGGGTACTCCTGCTTGAAGACCCTTGATTGTGCAAGTCGGCGACACATCTTCTGTGTAGTGCAGGAATTGTTTCATCTGTTGGGAATTGAAGATCCATTCAATCTTGTACTTTTCAATGTTAACTCCCCGTCCAATACTTTTGGGTTTGGTGAATGCAATGGTTATGGTGTCAGTCGTTGCATCTGCAAAGGTTGGTTTACCAGGCGGACTTGTTGGTTTGGTAGTTGCAGACAAAGTATTACCGTATTGGCTAACCACAATCTGCCCCACAGCGCATACTCGCACCAGATAGCTGGTAGCTGGTTGAAGTCCAGATATGGTAGCAGTTTTCTTAACTTCCTTTCCACACGGTGTGTACTGAGTGATCCAGTCGGAGTTGGCTTCATTTTTTTTGTACTGAACTTTGTAATTTTCAATTTTGTTCTCGCTCCAGTGCGGATCATTCCACCAAAGCTTGATTGAATCGTCTCGCACGCTCTCTGCTTCTAGGTTTTCTGGCTTTGGTGAAAGCTTAAAATCATCGTTTTCTTGTTCGCCCTCCTCGTAGAGATAGATGAAGGCTCCGGGGTCTCCACTAAAATTGTCAGACAGACACTCTTCTGTGGCAAAAAACTTCACTTCTTTGTGATCTTCATTTGCAATTTTCAGTTCTGAGAACTGTTTCAGTGTCTGGCGGATTCTTTTATTGACATTTTTGTCATCAGTACCTGATGATGCCTTTGTCTTCAACTCCGGCAGAACTTTTCCTGTGAGGTACCCATCCATACTCAAAATCTGAGGATCGTCCTCCTTTCCAATCTTAAATGTACAGCACACAACATGCTCAGTACTTGGGTCGAGCGCTTTATTTTCTACATCTTCAGGGCTAACGAAAGGAGTGCCTCCCAAGAAACGGATAAAAACTTGCAATCGCTTCATCTCTTTCTCTTTTTCCACGATCCAAGTATCAATGCAAGTTTGTGCGAAGGGGGAACGCTCTTTTTCTTCAAAGATATCGCCAAGTGCTGATTCTTCTGCTCCGCCTCCTCTGATGCTGGGAAGCAAAGCCAACAACTTCTTCTGGAAAAAGATCTTGTAGCGCCAGATATTGCTTTTGAAACTTGATAATTGTTTCTTGATTCGAGGGAACGACGAACAAACATCCTCTCTCATTAAATCGCTGCACTTAGACTCTATACACTGTATGTGCTCTTGAATCTCACATGTCTTTCTTATATAATCGGCACTAATTTCTCTAACCATTCGTTGCCCCTTGCCATCGATTTCACTGAGCGGGCGTAAATATACTTGGACAGCAACTGCGTTCTGACCCTTGTCCCCAATCAATGATGGTAGCTGTTTGTAGACTCTCACTGCTTCTTCGTACGTTGTTGGACTTTCTCCTGTTCTGAAATCTCCATACATCTTGCAATGCATTTTCTCTGTTTTCTTCTTCTGGTCTTCAGTTATGTCTGTAGAGATACCAGGCAAGGATTTCACCAGTACTTCCATATTTCCATGCACCTCTTCCATGGATTCATCTTTGGAAACTTCCTGGTCAAAGATCAAAAATGCTTTGGCTCCATACAGGATTCCAACCACTACATCAGTGGCAATATCTTGGTCAAACACCTCTGGATACTGCACCTTTCCTCGTCCCAAATGTTCCATGGTCAGCTGTTTCAACTCAGTTGTCGTCTCATACTTCAGAACAACGCGAGAATGGTGACTCGATGTCTTTCTGTCATCTAAGTATTTCGCTGCTCCTTGTATATTAACTAATCCCCCAAGAAAACTCAATTTAATGCTCCCTTCAATATTGAGAGCCCTTGTTTTATCGTCAGTTGTGTCTTCGGCAAGGATCTCTGAGTTGGTGTATGGTTTGCTTATCGTGTTAACGGCCTGACCCAGATGATCCGAAGACCACAATGTTTTCCCAATAATCAGCTTCTCTGAACGGCGATCGTAAAGCATGCCAAGGCCAAAGGGACGACCCAGGGCCGGAATTATTTGGCTTTGCGAGGACATTCTTGGGACACTTCTTAATGCCAAAATCTCACTGGAATTGTTTTATTTGGGAAATGCTATCTATGGAATGGAACACAGAAAAACATCGTGAATGTCAGACGCCAAAGCAATGGTATCGAGCAATCGAATATGATAAATCTTGAAAAAATCAACATCCCTCAATTATCTCAAGCAGGTGACACAAAAATATTAGCTGCTTTTGTCCTTTGTCCTTTGAATGCAGGTCGAATTGGAATTTGGAAATGCTGGATTTTGAGGAGAGGGCAAAACCCGGAGTACCTAGAGGAAAACCCCTCGGAGCAGTGTAGAGAACCAAGGACAAACTCAACCCACGTATGGCGCTAGAGTGGGAATGGATCCGGGGCCACATTGGTGGGAAGCGAGTGCTCTCACCACTGCGCGAACCCTGCACCCCGTTACTATTTTTTGGCTTGCCGAATTTTGCTTCAGTGTAAGCCAAGCCAGCTGTAGGCAAGCCCTCACTAATCTGAAAGGTATTACTTGTGCGTCGATCAATCAATTTTCCCCAGTGCATATACCGATTATTTAACCAATTTTCGTGCCTGAGTTGGGTAGGGCATGTGAGCTGCAAGTGTTAAGTATTAATATGATTTTGTCGGAGGTAAAGTCACCCAGTGCACCTGGGGCACAAAGAGAAAGGACTCTAAATGTACTTATGACGAGTAGGGAGTGTCAGGAGCCCATAATCCGGAGCGTATAGTTCCCATAGTGGGTCTATCAAATGTCATTTTCACAGACTGTTATTTTTAGACGAGTTTTACAAAACACGAGTGGTCATTCTCAATCCCAAGGGTAACAATTGCCCATGCGGCACTTGTGATTGGTCGAAAAGGTCTGGTTTCGCGGGAAAATTGATCTAAAAAAAAATTCAGTCGGTGAAAACGCCGTTACACAACTTTAGCAAAGTTTTATGCTCCTGGATTATGAGCTCCTGGGAGTGTTAATGTTGATAATTTCAACTTTTCTCGGCCTTATGTAGTAACTGCCAATAAACATATAGACTTTCGTACGCTGGTAGTTAGATTAAAATAAGATTTTTGGATGTTTTGCAAAGTTTGATTGGGGAATTTGAACGTCACCTTTTGCTTGTCGAACGGAAGTTTGAACGATTGAATTTCCAAAGTTCAAATGCCTGTGGAGGGAATTTTGAAATTTCGAATTAATTGGCCTATTGCAGTTTGCAGCAACAACTGTCTTTTGAAGACTGGTGATCAAATCCCTAAAGTATAGTCTGTCTCTCAAAAAAGGTTGGTAAAGGGCATTTTCGCGAGTCATGAATTGTGAAAGCAAATGTGATTTAGGTTACTGCCTTGAACCTTGACTGTTTGACAATAATAATTAGCGTCTGTGAAACGAGAATCAGATTCAATTCACCGTAATATGAAGTGCAATTTTGCGTGTAAGACATATGTCAGAAAAAACACCAAAGAGGTAAATCTTTAAAGCTGTCATTCTGAATATCATTCGTAACCCAGACCTTCGACGAAGAGCCCCTGATAGACCTGGGAAAATGCGCTTGTTCCAACGCGGCGCTTTAGTAGGGTAGCAAGCTTCAAAACTGTAGCGGTATGTATTCAGTGTTTCTAATATGAAGAAATTATATCAGGAGTTTAATCGAATGGAACTGTTTTGATGATTTTTTGAGACCACGCTCAAAAGGAGTGATCATGAGTATGTCACGGCGAAGTACGTTCAAGTGAGTGCAAGGATAGAGTGACGTCGCATCAATTAGTTTGACGCAATAGATTTGCACAATTAATTCCAGTAATATTTTCTAGAAATATTTTGAACTACGAGAAAGGCAGTGCTTGGCTCCAGTTCTTAACAGAGTCAAGACATTGTTTGGGGGAAAAATCCTTTTGATCTTTTTGAAACATTAAATGCCAATTTTATTAACCGTAAAATGTGAAACGGCTATTTCACTTTCCGTGAAGCGTAATCAAGACCCCCTGTACTGTCGCAATTTGTAATAATCATCGCACTTTGTAATACCTGTCGCGATTTGTAATAAATCCATCGCACTTTGTAATACCTGTCGCAATTTGTAATAAACCGTGTCGCACTTTGTAATAAAAAAGCTGTCGCAATTTGTAACAACTGTCCATCGCACTTTGTAATAAACTAAGCTGTCGCAATTTGTAATAATTCCATCGCACTTTGTAATAACTTTTTGAGAGTAATTAAACTTACTTCGTCAACATTAATATAACGCCAAAATATGCATGGTACTTCATAAACAAAGATAGAGATGACGTCTGCTAGCACGTAACATCTCCGCTCATTCAAACATTTAACTTTATTCACAGTCCTAAACATTTTTTTAGATTAGTGTTGATTAGTTATCTGACTTACGAAATGCTGTATTCTTGAACCTTGCTATTGTACTAGGTGGCTTGCATTCAGTGGTTACCCGGCGGGTGTACTTCCTTATATGGCCAATACGGGGATGTGCCTCTGGACAGAGCATTGCCAGAGTAGAGGATCTAGACAGAGCTAGACACACTAGACACAAACAAGCCATTATTAAAAAGCATTT
>CALNXI010002060.1:30875-49136 GCA_942486025.1 Porites evermanni
CCCCCCCCCCCCCCCCCAACTACACAACCTCTGAACAGTGGAAAAACGGAATCATTTGAGATTAATAATGTTGAGGAGAATGAACTGATTAATTGCAAGACTATTCATGTCGGTGTTATGCAATAGTACTTAAGCCTTAGAAAACCACGGACGGGTAAGCTTTTGGACTAAAGAGCTTCGTGCCAGATTACATAAGTTTTTTCCCTTGATGAACCGGGGGCACCCAACGTCCATTTTCGGAAAATATCTGTTCGGAAGACGATTGGAGATCTAGAATTTTCGGAACAATTGTTGTAAAATTTCTTGCTTGCCTGCATCTCCTAGGATTTTCGAACTTCTAAAAAATGGTATAATTGCCCATTTTTTACTGATTTTTATCCTAGAAAAGTCACCTAGAATTTTCGGGAGCCTATTTTCTGCCTGAAACTTTCGAAAGGGTAAGTTTTGCTCCCTACAATTTTCGGATCACTAAACTTTCATTGAGGAAATCCGAACAGATGCAAAATTTTTAGGAGATATAAATATGCCAATATCTACCGTTTAAATACTAAAATACGTTTAACAGTGTTATGTTTAAGTGGTTTTGAATTATATTCTCGTTGGGTGCCCCTCTGATAAACGACGATGCACTGATAAATTCTTAAGTGAGTGTGACAAGCGTAAAATATAGCTAAATATGACAAACGTCTTCCTGTCATAGCGTTGTTACACCTTGGGGAAAACATAGGAAGTCTCGCTAACGAGTTATCTAATAGTTACTAGAACTAGGGTATCTAAAAGACTCTCTTTCCGGGTCTGTTCACTGTGCCCCTGATGAGAATGACAGAACTTCTGAGCAGACTATAACTTTACTAATTAACATCGGTCTATGTTCCTGTCTATATTAGTTAGCTCACTGGAACTTAATAACAGTGTACCGTGGGTATTTCTCAATTTAGTTCTTGTATCGTTGCTAAATGAGTATCAATGCTACACATTCATATTACATAATATCTAACGTATTTGTGGCTATTTTCCCCGCAGCTACATGTAGTTTACGCTCAATGAACTAATGTGTGGTCATTGAACTACTGGTCTGTTGAGACTGGCATTAGTTAGGGAGTGAGACTTGAAAAAATCGATAGCCTGCGTAGCAAGCGTTTCCAATCGAGTTATTGAGCGAAACTTAGAGCGGGAGCAAAAATAAGATGGGAGGGGGAGGGGAGAAGAGGAAACGCTTGCCCGCAAACCTCACAATTCTGGAAAACGCCCCTTGATATTTCTAGGTTCGGTTCATTTGTAAATAGACAGCTCGTCAAGATAGAAGTATAACCTACCACAGGTAGCCCAAACTCGAAATATGAGCAATGGCGGGCATCGGCATTGTTGCGTAACATTCTAAATATGAGGATTTGTATGGGGAAAAAACCTATCTTTTCTGTAACCTACGAAAACGAAAGGATTTCAATAAAAACAGCTTACCTTATATAAAATGTGTGTTAAATCTCTCCTGTGTGGTCCATGGTCCGATTTATGGCCGTTTTATGGGTTGTACTGTAAACTGTTTTCTATCTATATATATAAGGTTTACTTTTTTAATGCCTTTTCCATGAAACGTCCGCCGGCAAACGCCGTTTAAAGATGATGGAGTCGCATTTACCAATCAGGAATTGATTATTTTTATGCAAACTCTTTCGCTTCGAGTCTACAAATGGGAGCATTTCTATTTTTTATGGCTTCAGTTGTTTTCGTTAATCATAGAATGACATTCTTCTTCTCATTTCTCTCTTCAATGCAGCCGCCTACCACACACCTGTGGACTGTTTTGTTCTCCACATATTATAAGCAAATTAAAGTAAAAACAGTGATGTCTAGGCTCACTCTCTTCCCCTCCCTTGTGGTCGAGATAGAGCCCCAGGTACATTAACTCTTCACAGGGAGAGGAACCTGAGAACGAGATTAACGGCTTTAAGCAGAAAGAGAGAGGGCCCTGGGAACGACATTAATTGCTGTACACAGGACGAGAGAAGACCTAGAGACGAGGCTTACTTATTTCTACTGAGAGAGAAAACCCTAGGAACAAGGTTAATTGCTGTATACAAGGAGAGAAAGGATTAACTGCTGTGTGCAGGGAGAGAGAAGACCCTGGGAACGAATCCTAGTGCTCTCTATTGGGAGAGAGAGGATCCTGGAAAAGGTGTTGCGGGAATCTGAAATATGTTCCACGGATAAGCAAAGGCGTCAAAAGAGTCCCCACCAGTTATCCGTTTCACAGCGTTTTTAATGTAACCAGCCGATTTCATCGGGATAAAAAACACGCAGTCTAGATACTCATCATTGTATTCATCGTATGAAACAAGAAAAACATCTAGTCATGCAAAAATACTCAGATGATGACTAGAAATATAAATGGTACGTTAAGAGTACTAGAAATGCGTTGAAAGGTTTGTATATTAGATAACCTAAACACACTTGCATCAGGCCGATAAAGAAAACATTTTTGCAATCTGATTCGCAAATGTAGTATGTAAGCCAAGTATTGGTTGCTCTGTGAATGTGTGATATGGTTTTTCAGCTGTGGCCCTTAAAAGCGAAGCACAAAAACCTCGATTTCTTACGTCTGTAAAGACGTTATCAACCTGATTAGACATAGACTATAAGGAAACACCTCAACCCTACTAATATCAATGGCACATTACTTTATTTATTCTTCTGAAATAAGACCTAAGATAAACCCATGCACAAAATGATATTTATTCAGTAGACTAAAAGGACAAGTAAAACAAAGAAAGGAAAACAAAACATAACCGCCCACAAAATAATTTCCAGCTCTAAAACATATTGGCCCGCGTTTTTTTTTTTTTAATTCCTCCAAACTATCTCTCGTAACAGCTATCGCTGACTTGAATTCTAGGAGACCGATTTTTGTGACGTGCACTTGAAGGATTAGACAAAACAGTTTTTCGATCAATAAGGGGGAGCCTTTCCTCCCTAAGCCCACAACTACAAATCGTTATCAATGGACCACTTCGACAATGTAACGCAATATCAATTATTTTACATATTGAATTCTATGCGACCGATTTTTACGGGGAAATAAGGGCATTTGGAGAATTGTGCGTACCTCTAAAAAAAAAATCTGGCTACGCCCCTGACTTCCCTGTAATGCTGCAACTTCTTTATTGTAGAGTAAACATCGTGGATAGTACTTCACACGTAATCGATTTACAACAGTTTAAGGTGGCCCGAACCTATTTATATGCGCGTTGGTTACATTTTTGAATCGCGCTTTTCGGCGGAAATAATTTGACCGATTTCTGTGATTTTTGGCATCCTTAATAAAGAATGGTGCAACTTTAAGAAAATGTTTTTTATTTTCTTGTAGGTGTTAAAACGCTCGAGATATTGGCATATGTTTAAAACCGCATTTTTACATAAAAAGGTCAGCAACTTCGAAACCCTACAACAGATTTTTCTCTAACTTCAGGAAATAAACCTCAGAGCTCTCTAGTTTTATATCTGCAAGTTTAAAGTCAATCGTGACCGTAGAACTCGCTGCACAAAATGCTAGTCAAATTTAACCTTAAAATGCAACGCTAACACATTTGTGAAAATTGACGCACAAATAGGGGAAGAGTGCTAACGGACTTTCTCCTACCTGCAAAGGTATTCTTGCCCAAAGCTTTATTGGAAGAAACTGAGTACTACTACTACTACTACTACTACTACTACTACTAATAATAATAATAATAATGATAATAATAATAATAATAATAATAATAATAATAATAACAATAATAATACACTTTATTTAACAGAAACTAGTAAACCTAAATTAAAATTACAAAAAGCATAAGATTCAGAATATACAAAGTCTAAGTACAAAATAAATAAAACTAAGGAAATATAGGAGTTCTAAGTGGCAAACTTTCCGTGCGAATGTGACGACAAGTCTAAAAAGCTTGAATCAATTACCAAGTAAATTTGTATGGGGAAAAAACCTATCTTTTCTGTAACCTACGAAAACGAAAGGATTTCAATAAAAACAGCTTACCTTATATAAAATGTGTGTTAAATCTCTCCTGTGTGGTCCATGGTCCGATTTATGGCCGTTTTATGGGTTGTACTGTAAACTGTTTTCTATCTATATATATAAGGTTTACTTTTTTAATGCCTTTTCCATGAAACGTCCGCCGGCAAACGCCGTTTAAAGATGATGGAGTCGCATTTACCAATCAGGAATTGATTATTTTTATGCAAACTCTTTCGCTTCGAGTCTACAAATGGGAGCATTTCTATTTTTTATGGCTTCAGTTGTTTTCGTTAATCATAGAATGACATTCTTCTTCTCATTTCTCTCTTCAATGCAGCCGCCTACCACACACCTGTGGACTGTTTTGTTCTCCACATATTATAAGCAAATTAAAGTAAAAACAGTGATGTCTAGGCTCACTCTCTTCCCCTCCCTTGTGGTCGAGATAGAGCCCCAGGTACATTAACTCTTCACAGGGAGAGGAACCTGAGAACGAGATTAACGGCTTTAAGCAGAAAGAGAGAGGGCCCTGGGAACGACATTAATTGCTGTACACAGGACGAGAGAAGACCTAGAGACGAGGCTTACTTATTTCTACTGAGAGAGAAAACCCTAGGAACAAGGTTAATTGCTGTATACAAGGAGAGAAAGGATTAACTGCTGTGTGCAGGGAGAGAGAAGACCCTGGGAACGAATCCTAGTGCTCTCTATTGGGAGAGAGAGGATCCTGGAAAAGGTGTTGCGGGAATCTGAAATATGTTCCACGGATAAGCAAAGGCGTCAAAAGAGTCCCCACCAGTTATCCGTTTCACAGCGTTTTTAATGTAACCAGCCGATTTCATCGGGATAAAAAACACGCAGTCTAGATACTCATCATTGTATTCATCGTATGAAACAAGAAAAACATCTAGTCATGCAAAAATACTCAGATGATGACTAGAAATATAAATGGTACGTTAAGAGTACTAGAAATGCGTTGAAAGGTTTGTATATTAGATAACCTAAACACACTTGCATCAGGCCGATAAAGAAAACATTTTTGCAATCTGATTCGCAAATGTAGTATGTAAGCCAAGTATTGGTTGCTCTGTGAATGTGTGATATGGTTTTTCAGCTGTGGCCCTTAAAAGCGAAGCACAAAAACCTCGATTTCTTACGTCTGTAAAGACGTTATCAACCTGATTAGACATAGACTATAAGGAAACACCTCAACCCTACTAATATCAATGGCACATTACTTTATTTATTCTTCTGAAATAAGACCTAAGATAAACCCATGCACAAAATGATATTTATTCAGTAGACTAAAAGGACAAGTAAAACAAAGAAAGGAAAACAAAACATAACCGCCCACAAAATAATTTCCAGCTCTAAAACATATTGGCCCGCGTTTTTTTTTTTTTAATTCCTCCAAACTATCTCTCGTAACAGCTATCGCTGACTTGAATTCTAGGAGACCGATTTTTGTGACGTGCACTTGAAGGATTAGACAAAACAGTTTTTNAATCTGTCGTGGAGTTTCCAAGTTAACGACATTTTGCAGGGGCACCCAACGAGAATATAGTTCAAAACCACTTAAACATAGCATTGTTAAACGTGTTTTAGTATTTAAACGGTGGATATGGGCATATTTTTATCCCCTATAAATTTTTCATCTGTTCGGATTTCCTAGCTGAAAGTCTAGTGATCCGAAAATTATAGGGATCAAAACTTACCTGTTCGAAACTTTCAGCCAGAAAAAAAGGCTCCCGAAAATTCTAGGTGACCTTTTTAGGGTAAAAATCCGTTGAAAATGAGCAATTTTACGATTTTTTAGATGTTCGAAAATCCTAGGAGAGGCAGGCAAGCAAGAAATTTTACAACAAATGTTCCGAAAATTCTAGATCTCAAATCGTCTTGCGAACAGATATTTTTCCGAAAATTGTCGTTGGGTGCCCCTGATTTTGTGTAAAAATGCGGTTTTAAACATATGCCGATCACTCGAATGTTTATATACCTACAAGAAAATAAATAACATTTTCTTAAAGTTGCACCATTCTTTATTAAAGATGCCAAAAATCATAGAACTCGGTTAAATCATTTCCTCCGAAAAACGCGATTCAAAAACATAACCAACGCGCATAGGTTCGGGCCACTTTAAGCACTACTTTTATACAGTCTATAGTAAACACAGGTGTTCAATTATTAGCGCGAGGCTCGCTTCGCTTGCCCAAATAGGAGAGCTTGCTCGCAGGCTATTCGATTATCACAAAGGAACACAAAAACCTATTCAAAAATACCCGTGCCAGCTGGTCTACGTGTTACAATTCGATTGGTTAGAAGACATATATGTTATTCATCGGCTAGGAGGTCTGTGTTGGGAGAAACTGTGCCCGAGGTCTTGTTTTATTTTTTTTCCTACTGAGATTTAAAAGTTTCAGGAAAATTTTCCTTCACTCTCCAACCTATGTGTGTTGAAGTAGGGCGCGTTCGTGTTGATGAGGCGCGCGATCGATTGCACACCAAAACAAAACATTACAACTTGATTTTTAGCTCGGTTAGCCTGCGAACGGCAGAAGTTTTTCCTCGCTCATCGCCGCTGAGGGATTCGCGAGGAGCAACGTCTGCCGTTTGCAGGCTATAGCTCGGTAATTTATATTAGGGCACTTAATACTGTTCTCTTTTAGAATAAAGAAGGTTTTTTTATCTTGCTAGACAATTCATAATCTGAGTGTCAAACAAGGATAAAAGAATTGACGAGCTTGATATTAAAAGCTCCAGGAAAAAAATACAGCAAGGATTTTCTTCGGCTTGATAATTCAAAAAATTGCTTTAAGATTAGTTCAATCGAGCGGGATGAAAACTGCTCAAAGGCTTTGTAATAAGAGCTAATTACACATACCATAAAAGAAGGCGAGGTGACTGACAAATTATAAACAAAGAAATGAAAACGGAGATAACCGACTGGGGAAAAAATTATTTGTTTCGTTTATTTAAGATTAAACGCTAAATGCAATGATTGAAAACAACTTTTTCTGATAAGTAGAAAACTAGCGACGCAAAATTCAATGAAAAACGGTAGAATCTAGATTCTTACGGCAAAAAAATATTTTTCCTTTATTGTGAAAATACAATACTTTCTACTTCGGTTCCTGAAATGCAAAATAGCTCTCGTCCTATGAAACTGAGTTCCGTTCTAAAGATAACATTGAAATATCGGCTGTGACAATAATCTGGTAGTATTCTAGCTCACCCGTATGTTTGCCCTCGTTCGCGACTTTATAGCCACTAAAATTGCGGCAGTTCAGTATTGGACAACTTAGAATACCAAATTCTAGTTAGACGGTTTGACTTTTTCAAACAAACATTTCTTCGAAACTTCTTGTTGGGTTACAAAGACCCAGTGGCAATCTGGGACACTTAATGAATTGGCGACAGAGAGTATCACCATAAGGTAAATGAGAAACCGAAAAATTACCGGAAGGTTCCTGCCATCGCTTCAATTTTCGAAATTTCACCGGTGGACTACAATAATGTATGAAAGAAATTCACGATTCTTTAGTCCGATTGTCGACTCGTTGAGTCCGAATTTTGTACTTCTTTTTATAATGTGCTCTGCTTTAGTTAGTGCGATTCAAAGGAACGACCTCCCCGATGTGAAAGTGAAACTGAGTTTTGTAAGGGGCAACCAACGAGAATATAGTTCGAAACCACTGAAACGTAGCATTGTTGAACGTATTTTAGTATTTAAACGGTAGATATGGGCATATTCTTATCTCCTAAAAATTTTTCATCTGTTTGGATTTCCGAGCTGAAGGTCTAGTGATCCAAAAATTACAGGGATCAAAACTTACCTTTTCGAAAAGGTTACCTTTTGCCGCTTCGAGCCTCACATTTAAAGGTTATGACGCTGGTCTGTTCCATGCATATTGAGCACTGTAATTAGTTCCTGTGGTTTGTTTCTGCAGATGTTTTATGACTAGCCTCCCACGCAGACGTCCATAGGGGTTCGACAGGATTTGATCAGAGATGCAGTTTACCATTAAATAGACTTGCCTACAAGTCGAGCTCAAATTTTTTTTCACTAGCGCGAAGCGCAAGCGGTAGATTTTATGTTTTCTGCGGCAAAAGCGAGCAAGAATGCGAAAGCTCGACTTGTTTCCCCTTAGCCTGCGTAGCAGGCGTTTGATTTTCACTCGCGCTCGCGTTTTGCTCGCTCTACTATCCCTGAGGAAAAATGGGAGACTACTCGTAGTCTAGGGAGTTTTAGGCGCGAGAGAAACGCGCGGGCGCGGCCTAAAACTCCCTTTCCCTACCCTTTCAAATGCCTGCCACGCAGGCTAGTTTCCCCTGCAAAAATCAAGTGCATCAAGTGACGTCATTTTGGCGCGAACTATTTGCGTCCCTGTCGCGTGTCAGTGTCGTGTGCGTGTGTCTTCGCGAGCTGTCAAAGTATGTCAAAACAAACAAATACACCGTATTCACAAATGGCGGACACGCGGGAAAAAACTGGTGCCTAGTCATGAAAGCGAGGCGTTGTAGGATAAACAAAAATTGCAAATGAAGACTTTCAGTGAACTTGCAGAGTGTTAAGCGCGGATTCCACCTAAAATAACTTTGTAAGGACTTCTTTTTAAATACAATTACGTGGGATGTCTTCTGCTTTTAATGTTCAGTATTGATTTGCTGTTTGCAATCAAAAGGGACGCGTATATCTTGAAGGAAACAGGATGACTTTGTAGGTTTCCGAAGCATCAGGAGCGATCGAGTGGAGTACGCTCAAAATTTCAACTTGTTACTCGGCAGACTCCACATATCATTTCGGCGAGTAATTTTCGTATTTCTTATCTTTGGCTGTTAAGAGTTTTAACTTTATGTTCCATAATAAAAGTGAAGAATACATAAATAAATAAAATGATGATCTTCTTAAACGGATCCAGACTCAAATTTAATGATTTGAAACAGAAGCTTGCCGTGTTCAGTCCTGACACAAACATTGCCTTAAAAGTTTAACCTAGTAAAATGTGAGCTTTATACCATTTTTTTACCAAGAGCTCTCCGAGATAATGCCCTAAAGGACACCAGGCAAATAGCAAGCCATAAGATTCACACACCACAGCTTCTAATTTTGATAAAATTATTTTATTTCGCAATGACAAAGAAATCAAAAGATCTTTGCTAAGCTCTGCCAACGTACCTCTAACAATTCACTCCAAAGCGACGAAATTAATACATCCAAAGGAATTTGTAAACGCAGACATACATATATACATAGATATGTATAAAATGACACTGACATGAATGAATGAGCCTCGTGCATGAATCTTTCACCCGCTCTCGACTTGACCTGTTTTGTGTACTAAACATCAAAAGCAGAAGACGTCCCACGAAATTGTATTTAAAAAGAAGTCCATACAAAGTTATTTTAGGTGGAATCCGTGCTTAACACTCTGCAAGTTCACTGAAAGTCTTCATTTGCAATTTTTGTTTATCCTCCAACGCCTCGCTTTCATGACTAGGCATCAGTTTTTTCCCGCGTGTCCGCCATTTGTGAATACGGTGTATACCTGAAAAAAATTCCGATAAGAGAAAGTAAATAAAGTAAACAAGAAGACGCACGAAGGCGTGTACGCGGGATGTGTTGGTGTAAGTAAGAATTACCGGTATGTTGAATGGTAATGGAAAGTTGAGTAGTGTATGCAACAAATATTTCATGTTTTTTTAAATGCAAAAGTAAGATTCTGGTCTGTTAATGTATTTTTTAGAAAAATGTTTGGTTCAAAAATAAGGACACTATTCTTTTTACTAATCATTTTGATCTAGGTTTAAAAGAAAATTCGCGTAAGGTCACTATTTTGTATTTACCTTCCATGCATTGCTTAGAGTAACATTTTGTCTTATTCTCGCGAAGCGCGAGTGTATCACGTGGACTGCACGTGGTCTTAGCCAGATGCAAAATTTGATGCGCCATAAATATATAAATCTTTCTGTGAATGTATCCTTGGTGTCCGCCAATGACGTCATGTAGCCCTACGTCATGGAGCATTTTGCGTTTCCAGGCAATATAGACTTTGCCGCTGATGACCGGCGCATTTTTATGTATTATTCATGAAAGGCTCATGTGTTTTATAATATTCATCTATGAAACAATGTTTACAATCGGTGAATCACGAGCAATTTCCCATTCAGATGACACAGAACTTAAGCACAACAAGAGGCTGGAAATCCCCGATTTTTAACCGAAACTGCTCTGGAGAACGCCGACTAAAATTCATCGCGAGCGGAGAAGACGACGACGACAAGAAGCCGTGTGCAAAGCACAGAGAACATCCCTTAGCACAGGGATGGCAACGTTGTCAACACAGCGACCACAAACATGTACAGAGGCAGCGACAAAATACTACTATTACACTGCAAATGGAGCCAATGAAGAGAGGGAACACCGACTGCCGACGCTTTAAATAGCCATGGGGAGATCAGGCAACGCTTACACTGCTTACAGTTTACACTAAAATTATCTTCTTCGATGCAACGATAAGCGGCAGCAACAGTTACACGATCTGTACAATGTACGTCAAGAATATCTTTCTAACGGACTGAGGACAGCCTATCAGTCTTTACACCTAGCCTCCCCGCAGACGTCCTTTGGGGTTCGTTTGTCACGCATTCATTTCTCCCCCACGGACGTCTGCTAAACACAGCCGACATTTACGTTCACCAATTACAGGCCGTTTACCGATTTTTGTAAAACGTAACCCGAGCCGCTTCTTAAGATTCGCACGATCAGTGAGGCATTTTGATCGAGTGTGCGAGAAATTTGTAATTAATACAGAGTTAAACAAGTATCAGAGGGAAGCTATCCTGCAAATTTTATAGCAAAGACCGATGAGTTCATAAATTTGCCGACGGGATTTGGCAAATCCCTTATCTATCAAGCTTTGCTGCTTGTTTGCGACACAGTGCGTGGAACTACTGGACATTATTGTTGTTGTTGTTTCTTCCCTGCTAAATCTTGAAAGATCAATCTACAAAACTGGAAAATATTGGTATTCCTGCTGTAACGCTAGTGATATTAGCAAAGAGAATATGAGGGTTGTCGAGAGAGGGACTTTCTCTGTTGTTTACGGAAGCCCAGAAGCTTGGTTGAAGATCGATCGGTGGAGGAAATGTTAGCGAGTGACTTGTACAGTTAGTATGTGGTCCTTCGTCGGCGACTTTCCCGAGCATGATTAAATATTTCGTCGAGAAATAAAATACAATGAACAATAAAAGGTTCAATGATTTATTGATTTTAAGCATTTTTTCTTTCTTTGAAGGAGCGAGATTAAAGTTTGTTGACAGGTAGGTTAATTTGTCGTTCTAGCTTGAAGTTTGGACTTCGGCGGCACCGTGGTCATGTTTACTAAGCTTGTGAATAAATAAAACGCAACGGGAGGACGTGCCTTTTTGCAGAACAAGTTTTCAGATAAACCTTTTTCTGCCGTTGGAAGCACATTGCTGTAGACTTCGAATTTTTTGTTTTACCGACTCTTGAAAAAATATAACCAAATTTTGCGTACTGGTCCTTGGTCCGCGACCCATGACCTTGGTGGAATTACATTTCGCAAAAAAGGAAACGGCCTTTGTTTTCGAAGAATGCTTTGAATATCTTCCGTATACACGTTTACAAGTTCTCTTTTCTTACATTGTAATACTTCGAATATATGCAGAGTTAATAGTAATTATTGGTTTCGACCGCGCTGAAAACCGATCCGCGCTCGTGTGGGAGACTGTTGTCTGAAGTCTTTCAAAGAAAAGCAGATTATTTTATAGTCACAACTTCCGAAAAAAATATACAGCTGACTGCAGCTTTATTGCATCGTTTCTGTGATTTTTTCAAAACGTTTGAGTCGTCTCAGGTAGAAGATAGCGGTGCAAATAAATAATTCACTTGAGAATACAAAGACATCACTTATATCACAGCGCGTGATTGGCTGATCGTGACACAATAACTAACCGCTTATTGGCTTATTCAAACAATCCAGAACGTAAAAGTCGGCTGTGTTTAGCAGACGTCCGCGGGGGAGAAATGAATGCGTGACAAACGAACCCCAAAGGACGTCTGCGGGGAGGCTATCTTTACACCATGAGCAATATTGAGTTTTACAGTAAGCTTTATTTTACAATGAACAGTTTATAACACCGATAATGTGTGACATGTTGGGAAGCGTTACATTTGTAAACAAAGTTTTTACTGAACAAAATTCTCGTTTACAATTTTTATTACATTTACTTCTCCAAAACCATCTCACGTAAAAATATATATCTATGTTTAGCAGCCTTACACACAAACACAGCTTTGTCTTTTAAGTCAAACATAACAAAAATTTATTATTGCTGGCCTCCTATTTTAGATATCCTATTTATTCGTAAAGAACATCTGTATTTCGGATCTCCTCACGATATTAGTGTGTGACATCTGTAACAATGCCAGGAAAATTAATTCTTTTACCCGTAAGGGACAATTTATCAAGTCAGGGAATTTGAGTATAAGTCAGGGAAAATTGGACTCTTTCAAAGAAGTCATAGGGAGGTGACATATTTCTGCATATTCACCGAAGTTAAACATATTCCATCTGAAACCCGCCCTCCCAAGCTACACAATTTACTCCGATTCTCTTCCCCCTTCCATCCCTGACATTTTATGGGCATTCCCCCAACCCGAGCTTCGCGAGTTTCTGCGATACACGTATTTCTAGTTCTAATATAGCTTTGTTATTCATTAAAACACAAAACTATCCAGCTTCAAAAGACGCCGCCATCATCATCGCTGACCGCTGACCGCTGACCCATACCAAGGGGTATTGCAAAGTGTTTTTTTGTGGAAAATTTTTTTTAAAGTTTTTGGTTCAGAGCAATCTGATGTGCGCTCAGGAAACTCGATGACTACCTGTTACGTGGTGAACGCGAACATCTTAAATACGCTCATCCAACTGGATAATTCCACACACCGCTCACGCGCAATCAGCAGACCATCGAAGGGTAAGAAGATCCATGTTTTGTCATGCAGTATTGACTACCTGGTTCCCTTGAGTCCATGTTCGCGTTCACCACGCTACACGTAGTCATTGAGTTTCCTGAGCGCACGTCAGATTGCCCAGAACCAAAAATTAAAAAAAAAAATTCCACAAAAAACCGTGACATCGCAATACCCATGACTAGGGGAAGCCTAAGAGACTGACCATGTCTAAAGGATTTGGCCCTTATATGGTGAATGAGTACGCGGTTCTTTGATGCGGGAGAGATTTGTGAGTTGAGACTGGACTTGCCGTTTTGGTCGCTACAGCTGGATAGCCTAGGGACTGCCCTAACAGTGGGTGGGTGGATCAGGCCTAAGGGTCAAAACTAGCTATAGTGGGGTAGGGAGGGGGCTGTTTTGACAAAACCCCTTCAGTAACGTCGTCACAAGTCATCTCCGAAACTGACCGTTCATGGAACAACAATTAAACGGGATCGCTCGACGTAGTCCGGAGACGACACTTACGAATAGTGCTTTTAACATCTCGCGTAACCCTCCGCGTCTGTCAGACCTATTGTCCTGGGTCGGGAGGGTCAAAGTCTTGTTACCAAGGACACACTTAGCATAGAACGTGTAGACACTCACTGAAGCCATGTTTTCATAAATTCAGTCAGATATATAACCAAACATTGAGTTGAAATCCTCAGCGGCTGTTAGAGTGCTCAATAGAGCAATAGATAATAGTGTAGTCGAAGAGCTGGATTATTTGGTCCAAGACATTTCATTGCTACTCAGAGTTGTTACGGGACAGATTTAGAGACTTGGCAAAACTATCAGGAGAGAAAGCTTTAATGTCTGTAAGGCAAGAGGTCCAAGTACAGAGTGACGCTCTTGTGCAAAACGTATACTTGTTCATACCACGCATCAAGTCCGACAACGCACCGTGATTGGTTGAAGATGGATAACTATTATTTCCGCGGCGAGTTCACAGCAACAGCGCCTTCTTTTCAGGGATTAAGAAACCACTCCTAGTTTCGTACCGACTTGTAAACTTTGATTTGCAACTCGCAGAATCAACACTAACAGGCACTGAAATAACCTTAGCACTGGACAAATTCTTATACCAACCACCGCGGTTGTCCGAAATAGTTGCGTTGTACTCTTAGAACGTGATCTGTTTTTTTCTACTAGCAAACTCTTAAAGAGCAAAGTTTAATTAACCTGTGTCATAAACAACTTAAGTACCTAATTAAAACAAAAAATCCATTGATCTTTTCCAGGATGGAACCAACTGGTTCCACAGTTCATATTGGTAAAACTAGCACGGTTAAGGACTAATAAGTTATAATCTTAACTCACTCCGTGGTACTCAGGGCCGTCAAAAAGTTCATCCTGGGAAACGGATGCTTTACATTTTTATTCGATGGTGCTTACTTTTTGTTCGCAGGTAGGGTAGAAGGAGATCACAGTAGCCGGCTAAGGATGGCTAACTAGCCGGCGGTTTTGGCCGGCTACCAGCCCTTATTGACAGCCCTGCGTACTACACCTTTGCTGTTCATTACGAGAAAATACGCAATCATTTGAGTGAAACGGCGACCAATAGTGCAAAGATACATTCATTAGCGCGAAAATACGAACATTTGCCCATAAATCAGATTCAATTACGATTTTTGCATTTTAATCAACATTCAATAACACTTTTGGGCATTCATATGAGTCATTGAGCATACAAAAGAGAAAAATATACTTTCATTAACGCCAACATCAAGGTCATTAACACTATCTTGAAAGTCAATAGGGACAACTGACGTACATTAAAGTGCAAACACTATTCATTAACATTTTTATGACACTGTTTGCAATTCAATAGCATTCCTGGACAACCTTAGGATGGATAAGACAAACATTAATGTGCTCGTACAATCAACTGAGTGTTCTTTACATTTAATATACAAAATACGATTTTCAATTAAACAATAGAAATTCAAACAAATTTGGCCTGAATTTCACTCCGTTAAATGTATATCTCTCAAAAACCCCGCTATTTAAACATTTTGGGAGGTAGGTTTGCATGAAATGGTACCCCTTAATTAGCACGTTTAGCTGCGGTAACAATGTCATGTTTCTGCGCAGAGCTTCAAGCACTGCAGTTGTTGTTTCCGAACTCCGCTAGTGGGATTGCTAGGGCTTTGCCCTCATTCCTGTTATACATCTTTAATTTTGAGATGTCGGCCTTTGGTGTCGCTTTCTGACAACTTAAATCCTTTTCAACGATGTCGAGGGGAAAAGCATAAGCTGTGTACTTATGGGGCGGGAATGGCCAAATCAAGGTGGGCTGGCACCCCGTTATACGCAAAGACCACCGACTTATCGGGCTCCATTTTTTCCTCGCCCGTGCCAGAAAAAAAACCGACACAGTATTCATTACTCCAGCAGCTGAGGAGGAAAACATTTGATAAGTGATATTGCCATGGTCATAGTCAAGTTTCGGCCGCACGATTGGCGGTACGCCCTCCACTCCCTGTCGCGCCCCACCATGACTTCTGGCCGTCTAGGGTAGATGTATAGCCGCAGCCATCGATGAACACGCAGTGGCGAAAAACGGCGTGATTCCTTAAACAAATTCCGGCCAATTTTTTGGGGGGGAATTGATATTGTTTAATTGAAAATAGATTTTTGTATATTAAATGTAAAGAACGCTCAATTGATTGTACAAGCGCATTAATGTTTGTCTTATCCATTCTAAAGCTGTCCAGGAATGCTGTTGAATTGCAAACGGTGCCATAAAAATGTTAATGAATAGCGTTTGCACTTAAATGTTTGTCTGTTGTCCCTACTGATTTTCAAGATAATGTTAATGACTCTAATGTTGGCGTTAATGAAAGTATATTTTTCTCTTTTGAATGTCGAGTGACGCAAATGAATGCCCAAAAATGTTATTAAATGTTGATTAAAATGCAAAAATCGTTATTGAATCTGATTTATGCGCAAATGTTCGCTTTTTCGCGCTAATGAATGTACCTTTGCGCTGTTGGTCGCCGTTTCACGCAATTGAATGCGTATTTTCTCGTAATGAACAGCAAAAGGTGTATTAGTTTTATGAAAGATTGTCAGACTATGACATAACGCAAGCTCAACTTGTACGTAAATCAACTCGAGTGATTTGTTCAGGACGATTAACTAGACCAAAAGTCATTAATAACTACGAGGCAAAAGTAATTAAGTTGACCAAAGTCAACGCAATGTTAACAAAAGGACGGGTCTTAGCACATTACAAGTTTCTTGTGAGAACTTTTTCGTAACTGCTTATTCCTAGAAAATATTTTGGTTAATTGAGTGTTGCTTAATGACAATCTGACAATCGCGTGTGTCTAAAAGGTCTTCGAGAACAGATCACGTTTTTTAAGGCGTTGTCAACCTAACTCTCCAGTAAATATTGTAAATGTAATTCACGCTTTCACTCTAAACGATTCACACAGTTCAAAATTCAAATTTCACTCTAAAAAGGTTCACGCAACTAAAAATTCCGAATAACACGGAATAAATTCACACACCAAATGGTCATTAAATATTTCCTAAAATGTGTACCAACTGAGTTTCATGCTTCATCGGAAGCAATCATCAGGCAACTGCCAGAAAAACTGTTACAATCCTGCCTCCTCCACAGGCTTTCCCAAGGCTAAGTGGGGATTGGGGAACTCGCGAGCACGCGAGAAGCGCGAGAGAGGGATGATGGGTACGGGAGCGTAGAGCGCGAGCGGGGAGTGATGGGAAGGAAAAGGAGAGAGATGGGAAAGTCGCTTCGCTTGTTCTCCCCTTCCCATCACTCCCTTCGTGCCCGCTTTCCTTAATAATTAACTCAAATATCCCCCAGTGACCGCGAACGACTGGGGACGAGGCAGGTTACAATCGGAGATATATGAAAATTTGAAAACGATACATACTGGGTGTGGCGCGTGGTGCGTCTGGCGGGATGCTACGGTTGATTAGGAAAATGACATTTTTCAACAAAAATTTTCTAGAATGTCTACAGCACGATGTAAGCACGATGTGGCGGGATGCTACGGTTGATTAGGAAAATGACATTTTTCAACAAAAATTTTCTAGAATGTCTACAGCACGATGTAAGCATATACATGTATATATTTGCATAAATAAAGACAAAAACAGCAGCTTTGTACGCTCTGCACGTGCGTTTTGCACATTAGTACATCTTGTTGTTTCCTTCAAAACGACAACGTGAAAAGGCCAAATTTAACGTTTTATGACGAACCTCAGTACACGAGGTTTTCTCCCGCCAAGCAAGTGCCGTCAATACCAGTTTCATTCTTGGGCAAGCGGCACTGCTTTGAATTATTTGAAAGGTCGAAATGCTCGCGAAGAGATCATTACTACTAATAAAATTTTAAGATGACGTTATCGCTGCAATTGCCGTTTTCGTTGATTAAATTCTCTACTATCGATAATCAGCGAGATGGAGCTTTGAATCGCTATCCTGATGAAAACCAACACCGTATATCCTTCCGGCGTGGCCATATGAAAAGATTAATGAAAGAAACTCTTCTTGAATGATATCTTACTTATCTAATATCCTGCAATCCACGCAAAGCATCCGAAAAAAAATTTAATAACCCTAAGAAAAGATTTCAGAATAACAAACGATAATTATATATTCCCCAACTTAGGCAAAAATGTTTAAAACTCCCCTGTAACATAAAAGACTTTCACTAAGCTTTAAACAATGCATGCTCCTCGCTGAATTTCCAGCTTCTGTTTTTTTTAAGTGTCATCCGACCCTTCCTTGGTGTCGGTAATCAAGTAAATAGTTTAATTGCTGCAATTGTCCAAATCCGTATTTCACTCTGGCAGCCCAGCGGCTAATAGCGCTCTTGCTGCCTTTAAAGCTTTCTTCCTTGTATCATTTTCCTCAACAATGCTTTTTGATGCTCTTGAGCCACTCGATACATTTCCCGCCGATCGAACCCAGGCTTTCCAAGACGATTGCATAACGAGCCGCACCTTCTTAGCAACCAAAAAAATTTTGTTTATCTAGCTGAGATAGGGGACTAAAAGTCCCCTATCTCAGCTGGATACTCAGAAGCTTGTAACATTCACTATTCCATTTATCTCTGATCATATTTCGCATCTAATACGATAGAGGCGTCAATTTTCGCGCCATCATGTCATCATTCTAGGGCGAGAAATTTAATTAAAAGCGCGGCATTCAACAAATGTACGGCTCAGGTTTCGGCTAAAATTATTCAGTGCCGTC
>CALNXI010002060.1:51245-76079 GCA_942486025.1 Porites evermanni
CTCGAAACATTTGTCTTGCGCCGCTATAGAAGTTGCTTCTCCCGCGAACCATAGGTAGATTTCCCGCTTAACATAATGTTTGATAATTTATGCAAAAGTTGACCTCGTGAAAGTCAGCAGTGCATTAATTGACTCAAAAATAAACAGACTTCCTACAGGGTTTTGAACACGGTTTTAATTAAAGTACTTTACGAGCGCTGCGGTAGTTGACCGCAAAAGTGTTACGGTGATGGATACTCAACTGGATGATTACGTCACTTCATAGCAACCAGACGGTACTAATTTTTTAACTTCCGGAGCGCTGAGGCTCGTAGTATTTCGAGTGCTTCATCCATTGGACTTCTCCTTTTTGGTTTCGTAGTTGCAGACAAAGTATTACTGTATTGGCTAGCCACAACCTGCCCCACACGCGCTGAGTATCGTAGTATTTCGACTGCTTCATCCCTTGGACTTGGACTTGTTGGTTTCGTAGTTGCAGACAAAGTATTACTGTACTGGCTAACCACAATCTGCCCCACAGCGCATACTCGCACTAGATAGCTGGTAGCTGGTTGAAGTCCCGATATGGTAGCAGTTTTCTTAGCTTCCTTTCCACACGGTGTGTACTGAGTGATCCAGTCGGAGTTGGCTTCATTTCTTTTGCACTGAACTTTGTACGTTTCAATCTTGTTCTCGCTCCAGTGCGGATCATTCCACCAAAGCTCGATTGAATCGTCTCCCACGCTCTCTGCTTCTAGGTTTTCTGGCTTTGGTGATAACTTAAAATCATCATTTTCTAGTTCGCCCTCCTCGTACAGATAGATGAAGGCTCCAGGGTTTCCACTGAAATTGTCAGACAGACACTCCTTTGTGGCGAAAAACTTCACTTCTTTGTTGTCTTCATTTGCAGATTTCAGTTCTGAGAACTGTTTCAGTGTCTGGCGGATTCTTTTTCTTACATTCTTGTCATCAGTACTTGATGATGCCTTTTTCTTCAACTCTGGCAGAACTTTTCCTGTGAGGTACCCATCCATACTCAAAATCTGGGGATCGTCCTCCTTTCCAATCTTAAATGTACAACACACAACATGGTCATTGCTTAGATTGAACGCTTCATTTTTTACATCTTCAGGGTTAACGAAAGGAGTGTCTCCCAAGACATCGATCATAATTTGCAATCTCTTCATCTCATTCTCTTTTTCCTCGATCCATGCATCAATGCAAGTTTGTGCGAAGGGGGAACGCTCTTTTTCTTCAAAGATTTCGCCAAGTGCTGATTCTTCTGCTCCGCCTCCTCTGATGCTGGGAAGCAAAGGCAACAACTTTTTCTGGAAAGAGATCTTGTAGCTCGAGATATTGCTTTTGAAACTTGATAATTGCTTCTTGACTCGAGAGAACGACAAACAAACATTCTCTCTCAATAACTCGCTGCACTTAGACTCGATACACTGTATGTGCTCTTGAATCTCACACGTCTTGTTTATATAATTGGCACTGATTTCTCTAACCATTCGTTGCCCCTTGCTATCGATTTCACTGAGCGGGTGTAAATATACTTGGACAGCAACTGCGTTCTGACCCTTGTCCCCAATCAATGATGGTAGCTGTTTGTAGACTCTCACAGCTTCTTCGAAAGTAGTTGGACTTTCTTCTGTTCTGAAATCTCCATACATCTTGCAATGCATTTTCTCTGTTTTCTTCTTCTGGTCTCAGTTATGTCGACAGAGCCTCCTCCGTCTATAGAGATACCAGGCAAGGCGTTCACCAGTACTTTCATATTTCCATGCACCTCTTTCTCTGATTCATCTTTGGAAACTTCCTGGTCAAAGATCAAAAATCGAAACCGAGGTATGTCCTAAGGTTGGTGATGCAGTCACCGTTATAGAACTAGTTTGTGGAGACCTATGACGTGGAAAGGAGCAGGGTTTACATCCATGGTCAGCTGTTTCAACTCAGTTGTTGTCTCATACTGCAGAACAACGCGAGAATGGTGACTCGATGTCTTTCTGTCATCTAAGTATTTCGCTGCTCCTTGTACATTAACTAAGCCCCCAAGGAAACTCAATTTGAGGCCTGCTTCAATATTGAGAGCACTTGTTTTATCGTCAATTGTGTCTTCGGTAAGGACTTCTGAGTTGGTGTATGGTTTGGTTATCGTGCTAACGGCCTGACCCAGATGATCCGGAGACCACAATGTTTTCCCAAGAACCAGTTGGTCTGAACGGCGATCGTAAAGCATGCCAAGGTCAAAGGGACGACCCAGGGCCTGAATTATTTGGCTTTTCGAGGACATTCTTGGGACACTTCTTTATGCCAAAATCTCAATGGAAGTGTTTTATTTGGGAAATGCTATCTATGGAATGGAACACAGAAAAACATCATGAATCTAAGACGCCAAAGCAATGGTGTCGAGCAATCGAATATGACAAATCTTAAAACAATCAACATTCCTCAATTACCTTAAGCAGGTTACATGAAAAATGTTTACTTTTGTCCTTTGTGCTTTGAATGCAGGTCAAACTGGAATTTGGAAATGCGGGATTTTGAGGAGAGGGCAAAACCCGGAGTAAGCCAAGCCAACTGTAGGCAAGTCCTCACTAATCTGAAAGGTATTACTTGTGCACCGATCAATCAACTTTCCCCAGGGCACATCCCGGGCATTTAACCAATTTTCGTGCCCGAGTGGGGTGGGGCATGTGAGCTGCAAGTGTTTTTAATATGATTTTGTCGGCGCTAAAGTCGCCCAGTGCACCTGCGGCGCAAAGAGAAAGGACTGTAAATGTACTTAAGACGACTAGGGAGTGTCAGGAGCCCATAATCCGGAGCGTATAGTTTCCATAGTGGGTCTATGCAATGGCATTTTCACAGACTGTATTACTTTTAGATGAGTTTTACAAAACATGAGTGGCCATTCTCGATCCCAGGGGTAACAATTGCCCATGCAGCACTTGTGATTGGTCGAAAAGGTCTGGTTTCGCGGGAAAATTGATCTAAAAAAAGAACTCAGTCGGTGAAAACGCCGTTACACAACTTTATCAAAGTTTTATGCTCCTGGGTCATGGGCTCCTGAGAATGTTAATGTTGATGATTTCAACTTTTCTCTGCCTTATGTAGTAACTGCCAATACGACTTTCATACGCGGGTAGTTAGACTGAAAGAAGATTTTTGAATATTTTGCAAAGTTTGATTGGGGCATTTGCACATCACCTTTTGCTTGTCGAACAGAAGTTTGAACGATTGAATTTCCACGAGTTTAAATGTCTGGAGCATCAATTGGCCCATTGCAGTTTGCAGCAACAACTGTTCTTTGGAAACTTGTAATTGTAATCAAGTCCTTAAAGTATAGTCTGTCTCTAAAAGAAGGGTGGTAAAGGGTATTTTCGTGAGACATGAATTGTGAAAGCAAACGTGATTTAAGTTACTGCCTTGAACCGCCTTGAACTGATTTAGGTTACTGCCTTGAACCTTGAATGTTTGATTATAATAATTAGCATCTGTGGAACGAGAATCAGATGCTTAATTCACCGTCATATGAAGTGTAATTTTGCATGTAAGACATATGTCAGAAGAAACACCACAGAGGTAAATCTTTTCAACTGTCATTCGTAACCCAGACCTTCGACGAAGAGCCCCCGATAGGCCTGGGAAAGTGCTCTCGTTCCAACGCGGCGCCTTAGTAGGGTAGGAAGGTCCAAAACTGTAGCGGTATGTATTCAATGTTTCTAATATCAAGAAATTATATCAGGAGTTTAATCGAATGGTACTGTTTTGATGATTTTTTGAGACCAAGCCTAAAAGGATGATCACGATTATGAGTCCAGTCAAATTGTGGTTTAGCATCAAACTAATTGCAACAAAATTTTTTTCAACGCCATGTAACTGTTGGATGGCTTTGTAACAACATACTAAAAATCCGCCAAAATCGGTTCGGTGAAATATGAGAAAATTGGCAATAAAGATTTTCAACTTTCACCACAGGACACCCAATTTCAGGAAGATGACAAATTCAGATAAAACATTTGATATATTTTTTTTTTCTCAAGAATTTTCGATACAACATCGCTAACGTATTTTGGGTAGTTTTGGTTTCAAAACGCTGACTAAATGTGATAGAAACACCTGGGTCACTGTTTCGTCTTGACGGTTTTGCACAGGTTACCTAGCCACTCATTTGTCTTCACGTTCTGTTTTCCAAGCTGTATTTTTTCTTCTATGACGGTATTTAAAAGGGAAGTTATTAGTCAGTCTGTATTGACATGATTTTTGCGCAATATCAGAAATGCAGAAAGTATTTTTAGTTTTACAGGCTTTTATTTTTTTATATATCCTGCAGCATGGAATCAAATTCAGCAGCTCACTGACGGTGAACAGTTTGATTTGATATTTTGTTCACCTTCAGTCAGCTACTAAATTTTCATCCATGCTGCAGGATACGTGCAACTAAATGTGTGCAACGGACGATAGCTTTGTATCAGTATAAACTGTTTAACCTATTCTCATTTTCTGTAATCGAGTTTTGAGAGGTAGTTATGTTCAAACCTTGGACACAATAGGGCCGTTTATACGAGAGATAATAAGCCGCGGCTTATTTTAATCTGGCTGCGGCTTACATAAGACGCGAACACCCCGTATAAACGGTACAAAATCTATATTCTCGGCTTATTCAACCCACGGCTAGCTCAAGTCGCGGCTTATCCTGGCCAAGGAGTTTTGGGCTGGGCTTATCCAAGCCGCGGCTTAACTTAGACGTGAAAGTGTTCGTATAAATGCACTCATACGTTTTCCGCGGCTTGCTGAAACTGTGAACGATTGCTGCACATGCTCGCACATGCTCTGTTTTCAATTATATACCAGACCTTCATGGCCGAGAGACGCGCGCTGCATTGGCGGGAAAATGACCTGCTTCACGAGGGAGCCGGAAATTTCATCCATTTTCTCCACCTCATCCATCCCCGGAACATCTCTTTCAATCCACTCGACTGACTGATCGCTGACGAACTTTTCGACGAGGTTTCCGCACAAGTTTCTCAACAGCCTAGCTCTAAACTTGACCGAAATGTTAATTTGAAAAGAAAACGACAGTGTAAAATGTGGCGATTTTCTTGACCAAAGCCAGTCGTTTCGCTTTTTTGCTCGCTCGCTCGAACGCACCAAAACTACGTCATCATTGGACTAGTCTGGCCGTGGACTAAGCCGTGAACCATTTATACCAGCAGTTCGCGTCTTATGTAAGCCCCACTCGCATAAATGGTTCCTTTCGCCTCTTATGTAAGCCACGGTCAGAGTAAGCCGCGGCTTATTTTCTCTCGTATAAACGGCCCTAATATGTGTGATCGAAATCAGGGATTCTTTTTTTTTTCTCACGACATGCGCAACCTCGTTTAGGATTATGACTCCATACTTTACAATGTGAGTGAATAAAGATTCTGCTAAGGACTCTGTCTATTTGGTTTTTGCTAGATCATAACGCTCTGCGCTTTTCATTGCACCTGGCCGAATCTGTTCTAAGGAAATCTAGAAAACCAACGCAGTGTGGCTGTTCTTTTTTTATCTTCTTCTTGTAGCGAGGCTCAGATTTAGTTTAGTGTATATGTGTGTTTAATTTGTATTTTCCGCGGCAGCTCTTCATTTCTTGGTAAGATGAATAGGACTAATTGCTCTGTGGTCTAAAGGCATTTATATTCCCTCCTTGCACTTCTTTTGTGAGAACAACCCTGAACCTCGACCAGTTTATGTTTTTCGTCCATTGGTAAATGAAGACCTCTTTTTCTATAACAATTATGGGATCCTAAACATCTGAAAATAATTGCAGCGGTCAATGAAGGCGCGAAAGTACTGGACATATGTACGACATTAATGGGCTTGCCTGGCTTAGCTTCTGATGGCTCAGCTCTTTTTGCGGAACCTATGTTTCTCTTCGGATGAGCGTTGTGTAACACTTCAACTTACTGCAAGTTAACCTTCTGACTGAGTTGCGTGAATTGTGCTCTGCGTGGGGAATTTCCATTACCCCAGAGACTCTTACAAGTATAAAAATATGCGTAACAAAACCGATGGGTCTCAATTAGAAAGGGAATTTTTGGTCGAAGGGATAATATGATAAAGCAAAAGAACTTTGTTTGCAAACGATCTTGGTTTCAAGAATACGCTACAATGTTCCGTTAACCTTTGCGAAGGTAACAACACTTTTCCTTTAATGAAAAGGCATTTCCCTCTCATCAAATTCATAGGCATTGGAGCTTAACCTTTTCAAAAACTCTGCATTGTTGTTCGTCGTAAAGAATTAGTGAAACTATCCTCCCCTCTCTCGAATTCACTTTTAACAAGAAGAAAATGAAAAGCTTCGAAAAAGTGAAACTTGTATGTTTGAGGATGTTGGTACGTTAACAAAAATTAATGTATAGGTAACCGTAAAAGCCAAAGCATTATCTTGCTGGATTTTTGAAAACGTACCGAACGAAAATTGCAGTCTTTTCACCGAGAAAAAGACCAAAAGCCGAAGGGAAAATGAGCCCAAAAATCCTCCCAGAAAAGAACAAGGAAAGGAAAAATAGAAAGAAACGACAAGAAGAAAGATGAACAATGGCTGCACTCGTAGTTTTTACGTTGAATTCTTTGGAGATAGTTGTTGAAAGAAAAAAACTGTTCTAGGAGAGAGCTCTATTTTGGCTGTAACGTTATTCAAAAATCCAGCTCTGATATATATTTTTCTTACCCTTGCGGCTAACAGAAATCTGATAAAAAAGGATATAAACTTGGCACATAATTGGCTAAATCTATTGACTTCCTGTGGGCCAAATTTGGAGACAATCGGAAGTAACGCAATTTTTAGCGAATTTTTCTCGTCATCAGGAAAATTTTCCTGAAATTTAAGGGGCCCGAAGACAATGAGCTAATGATTAAATAACGACTTTCATTCTTCAGATTTAAAGCCTTGCGACTAAATTTGTTGTAGTTTTACAGCCAACAGTTCACTCTATTACTCTGAAAGCCTCCTGTTGTTTTGGGGTTCCTTGAGTGGAACATGGGCATCTTGCGCAAAAGCCAACCGTGTTTAATATTTATCCCTTTTGAAAAAAGAAACACTTATCAGCCAAAACTAGGTAGCAGTTATTCTTTCTTCTTTCACTTTTCCATAAAAGTAACAAACACATTTTGTGCATTTTTAGTTTAACTGTATAATTTCAACTAACGTGGGTTCCCTGTGTTAAAAGCTCAAAATGTTTAACGCTTAATTTTGACATGTTCCGCCTAACGGATTTTGGCGGATTTTTAGTATGTTGCTAGATAGGCTACCCTTACTTAAATGACGTTGAAAACAATTCTGTTGCAATTAGTTTGATGTTGAGCCTCGAAAATGCCTAGATTGACTGGACTATTAGCCCTGGCTAAATCTATATATTAGTTAACAATGTTCCTGTAAACAATGCTGCACTATAGCAGTTTTTGCAATGTGTTACTCTGCTATAAATCCTTGTGGATACTGCACTTCAGGAACTTTATCTGCCCTTGTTAGTAACCGGAATACACTGTACAATGTGATGGGTGTGAAAAGACATATTATGCATTCGATCTTCCTCAAAGTGTCAGTATCGGTGGAGCTGAGATAAACCTTAGTGTCCGTGCTATAAGCACTTGTGTGCTATGTTGCAATTTAGCTGACAACAAGTCTGTGTTGAAGATCTGCATTTCAACACATTTTCAGGAAGTGACAGGATTTTTGTTGCGGATTGGAACATATTGTATACATTGTGTACTGTATGTGTGGTTCAGCAAAGAAAAAGAGTAAAGGATTTACTTTCTCCGGTGAGATATGATGACAGTTGTTTAGCTGCAATAAGGCATGTTAAAAGTATCATACGCGTAGTACAATCAAAATATACGCTCCCACAGTGTCTTGTTAAGAATAATTCCACGTCAGTTGAATTTTTACGGGGAAATAAACTTTATTATGTAGCAATTTTTATTTTATCATGCATGATAATCCGGTAGTATTCTAGCTCACCCGTATGTATGTCCTCGTTCGCGACTTCATAGCCACAAACATTGTGGCAGTTCAGTCTTCGACAACGCAGAATACCAAAATCTTAGACGATTTGACTTTTTCGAACAAACATTTCTTTGAAACTTCTCGTTGGCTTACAAAGATCCAGTGGCAATCTGGTACACTTAATCAACTGGTCAGTGAAAGAGAGTATCACTATAAGATAAATAAGAAACCGAAAAGTTACTGAAAGGTTACCATCGCTTCAATTTTCGAAATTCACCGGTGGACTACAAAAGTAATGTATGAAAGAAATTTAGTCCGATTGTCAACTCGTTGAGTCCGAATTTTTTACTTCTTTTTACAATGTGCTCTGCTTTAGTTAGTGCGATTCAAAGGAAACACCTCCCGATGTGAAAGTGAGACTGACTATCGTGTCTTACGATCATCCCATACAACGAAAAAAACCGCTATAATTATAACAACCTACAATAAGTTTAACCTTTCCAAGATCTTAATAATTTTACCTTCAAGTCACTATGATTTCGCCCACTAATAGCCTGAGACGCTAGCTTTTTGGAGCTCTTCTCTATCACAATTTAATTACCGAAGCTGTGACAGGAGCCGATTACTAAGGAGATATATCGGCATTGAAAGGGAAATCGGGTTTTCAGGTTATGACCGGCGGTAATTAGTTTTCAGACCGCTTTACAGGTAAACAAAGTTCAGATTAACGCCCTCAAGTGGACGTACACTCCTCACCCCTCCCCTCGGACACTTTTTCCTGCACTGTGCGATCACGGTTATGCGCATGCGCACCGTCGGTCTCTTCAGAATAAATTTGTCGGCTCATCACTAAATTTGAAATCACCATTACTGGCTCACTGTTTGTGTCACGTACGGATTTCATAACATAGGTAAATATAGAGAACATATTGGGCGAAGTTTAGGTCTGGATATTGGCTAGAAAATGGAAATAAAAATCGATGAAACTTACCACGTGGCGAGTTGTTGTTCTCTTTAATATGTACACAAAGTTGGTGGACCCACTACCTTCAAGAACAGAATAGTGCAAAGAATTGTTACAGTAGTGATTTTCATTATACTTAACGTTTTATAGAAATGGGTGATGATTGTTACCAACGATCCAATTTCTTATAGCCATTATTCAATTCACTTATCAGAGGTAAGCGCTCAATTTTACTGTTAACAAATCCTACATGAAACTGAGCGGTGAATATTAGATTCTGATGTGTTATCAAGTTTACGGTTGATTGTATACCTTTAGCTAGAAGTATTTGCTTCACTTATTTTATCAGGTACCATGCATTAACCCATACACTGTGCACGGTAATATTGAACTAAATGGGTCGTTTCTTTGCAACTGCTTTCTCTTCAGTCATGAAGGATCGTCCATAATAACATTTACTTACCTAGTTTTCTCTATAAGACAATCAGCCTTCGCGGTTTATTCAGCAAGTTCACAGAGGAGCTCACAGAACTGTGAAATCGTCAAGAACAGTGGATCATGCATATTTACGGCCTAAGCACGTCAAACGCCCTATTGCTGTGCCCAATCATATCATTTGACAAGAGGGAAAGGACAAGTCTTCCTGTGACGCAAGAAAAACCTCTAAGGTACTAGAGAGTTTATTCTGTTCAAATTATGATTTGTTTTGTAACCTGTTCCTTGCTTGAGTTAACACTTCCTGTTTATGATACCACACTGATAATGCAAAGTCATGACTACTTGCCGGCGTTACCGGCTCCATTACAATTCACTACAAAACACTTGAAAAACAAAAACAAAAAACAAAGAATTGCAAGAACATTATACCTTCCTGTGGGATGAGATAAGAGCGCCATTAAGCATTGAATAAATTTCACTTGTGTTCATTAGGTACATTAAAATCCCATTTCCATGAATTAGTGTGCCGACAGTCAGGGGCACCCGCCGTCAATTTTCGGAAAATATCTGTTCGGAAGACGATTTAAAATCTAGAATTTTTGGAACATTTGGTGTAAAATTTCTTGCTTGCCTGCCTCTGCTAGGATTTTCAAATATCTAAAAAGTGGTTTAATCGCCCATTTTAAACGGATTTTTACCCTAAATTTCTGGCTGAAATTTTCGAAAAAGTAAGTTTTGATCCCTATAATTTTCGGATCACTAGACTTTCAGCTAGGAAATCCGAACAGATGAACAATTTTTAGGAGATAAAAATATGCCTATAGCTACAGTTTAAATACTAAAATACGTTCAACAATGCTTTGTTTAAGTGATTTTGAACTATATTGTTCTTGAACTATATTGCTGCCGACGACGACTGCTCTTTTGCACTCTGAATCAGTACCCTCTCATCATTTCGTCAATAGAAGTCATCCAATGGAAGTTTTCTATGTTCACTACGCTGGTCTACGAAGATATACATGCACTTCTACTTCTGAAAATAGCCAACAAAGTAAAGAACCTAATGACTCAATGCGTCAAAAGTTTAACAGATGTATAAGGTAACACCTACAACAGCCAAAGACGAGGAACTAAATTGGAACTTTTTTAATGTTTCCTGGCTGGGACTGAGCAACATAGAAGACTAGTATTGCTGAAAATAGCAACTGCGTCGCTTTCCCCCGGTGTCATGCATTTATGGCGAACCAAGCAAGTAACCATCATGTAGAAATATCTCTTCATCTCCAAATTATATATATATAAGGTCGCAATTAGAATATACAGTCAGTTACCCGGTACGATTAAAGGGCACTTTTAAAAGGGACTTTGTAGAACAACACGACATCACACACTAACCCATTCCGCCGTTATCAACAAAGTTAGCGATTATCATATTTTAACAGTGATTGAAGTGAAAATAGGCCTGTATTCGCAGGAAAAACCGCTTAGCAAACTAAGCAACCGAGAAAAAACTTTGTGTCTGCAAAGATAGTAAAAAATCTCGATGAACGTTTCGATCTACTAATTTCATTTGACCAATTCAAAGAACCTTTTGATAGAAAAACGCTGCGGTTTATGCGGGAACGAAACATTATCTCTCTTCGAGAAATATTTTCTTGTATGAACCTGTAAACTTGTATAATTCCCGATGAATTTAAGCCCCCTTTTTTTAATTAGGAAAGTCTTTTCTGGGGTCTCCAAAGCATTCCTTTCAGAAATATCCTTTAGATTAGGAGATCTAAGACTGCCACTGCTTGGAGGAGTCAAATCAACCAAAACATGCGTTTCTTTCGCGTTGGGAGTGTTGAATTGAGGGGGCATTGTAAGGCGCCGAGCTGCACGTGGTCGCTCGCAATTCACGTCGTCGCCGTCTCCTTTGAGGGAACTCAAATCCAAGCCATTGAAAAATTCTTTCACTTTATTAATCGCAGCGGATCCTCGTTCTTCAGAACCAGTTTTTTTCCTCAGAATGGCCGATACAAGCCCAAAAGACGAGCACACAACTTCAAAAGCACTGGAATTTTTCTTGTTGACGAAGGGGCGCCCATCAAGAAGCCGAAGTTTGCTTCTTTCAATTCTGCAGAAAGCTTCAGGAAAGGTTGTCACTATCGGCGATCGCTTTAAATATTGCAGAGGAGTAACTCCACAAATTTCCGTTGTGAGTACATACCAGTAACTCTGATCGCTTAATCCCTCACTGACGACGCGAGAGAAGGTCGAAAAACCTTTCCTCGGCGCCATTTTGAGGGCAATGTCAAAAAAAACCTTCATGCACATCGGAAACTACATGCACTGAAAAGCAATCTGGGAAAAAAAAACAAACATTGTCCAGATCCAACCGAAAGAGGCGCAAACGATATTAACCATGCAAACGCTGACATAAAAATCACATATTTAATTGGATTAAATCACCTACGGAGCTTGATGTATACTTACAGTGCAGACGATTTGCGTCCCCTCATGGCGCTGAGGTATGTAAATAATTTATGTTAAAATTGAATACTAAAATTTAGGCAGGTACAAAAGTCGGACCGGATCAACTCGGACCGCCAGTCCGGGTCGGATCAACTCGGATCGACTCGGACCAACTCGGATCAAATAAAAAAATAAAAATAAAATAAAATTGGACTCGGATCAACTCGGAGCAATCAAAAAATATTAAATTAAATCAGCAAAACTGACAGTTTAACCCATTTGGAGGGTAAAAAAGGCCAGATCATCCTTTTTTCTCCGTGGCTTTCAGGCGCCATTTTGTTTTACTAGTGCCAGTTCCTCTCGGATCATGTTATAAACTCGTGGTTTAGAATGTATATATTTTAGCATCAAAAGCCTGGTCTGTTGATCGCATATAGATAGTTACCGAAGAGTGTTTGTTTGCTTGTTCCTGTTTGTTTGTTTTTTTTTCTGCAAAACTTCTGAAACTTAATTTTAATGATACACTAGTGAGCAGTACACATACATTTCCAGTGAACATTTTCAACTTGGGAGGAGGAGAAAGCATGTTCGCCTGGGACAAAGGAAATTTCCATGCCCGTGGCAAGAATCGAACTCGCGACCCTCCGGTTCAGTGGTTGGAACGTCCGATAAACATGTAGTATTCGGAGGGTCGTGAGTTCAATGCTCGCCCAGGGTACGAAAATTTTCGTTGTCCCCGGCGAACATGATTTCTCCTCCTTCCAAGTTGAAAATGTTTACTGAAAGTGTATGTGTGCTGCTCACTAGTGTATCATTAAAATTAACAAAAATAAAAATAAAATTAATTTATGCAACCACGAGTTCGTGAGAAAAAAACAAAATTGCGGGTGAAAGTTAAGTGATAACGACTGATTTTATTTTCCTTTTTATAATCCGAGTTGTTTTTTTAACTAGGCTCAGGTTAAAATAAAATAAAAATAAAAAAATAAGCTAGGCTCAACCAGGCTCAGCTAGGCTCAACTAGGCTGGGCCTGACCGCCAGGCTCAACTAGGCCAGGCTGAAAACATGGACGCTCTAAAATTTAGGACCTGATGCTGTATAAACATTTGTTTATGCATATCACAATTACAACTCACTGAACTCAGATGCACAATAAACAGACACATTTAATTTAAATTTTCTTATTACAATGCAACCAGCAAGAAATCAGCTCGTTCTCGCTAAAATATACATAATGAGCACTGCGCAGTTATCGCGGACGAGGACCAATCGTCTATAACTGTCAACCCTAATGGCACAGGGGTCATCCGCTAATAAGACTAAATAATGATTGTAGGTGATTATTGAAAATTCTCCACACTCATTGGCTGCACTTGATTATTACGTGTTAGAGCCTATTTACATGGTCCGCTTATACGTCACGGTTAATGATTCACAAAAATTGCATTTTTTTTTCTTTACAGTTGTGTCGAATAACTGAAAACGAAAGCCAGTTTAAACAGCTATGGCAATTATCTTAACCACAGGGACCGATCAACAAGAATTTAGACCCGTTGAATGTCGTTTACTTTTTCATTTGAGCCGAGTGACTTATTTCCATACTTCAAAAGTATCCCGCCTTCAATCTCGTCGCAGGACCATGTAATTAGCTCTTATTCACCTAAATAAGGCATAAGGCGTTTTTTTTCAAAATGAAAGCAAGCCGTTTCCATTGCATTTTCAGTGTGTTTTTAGTTGATATATCTGTCTTGTTATGCACCTATATAATGGAACATTACGGAAAGGTGCTAAAATATAAGGCGTCTTAATGTTGGAATCTCGTCAATGAAATATGACCTTCAGCGTTTCGCCCGCGGAGTAGCCGCCGTCATAGATATACTTTGAAGTTCCAAAGAATGCATCGTTCCATGTACTCACCTTATCGACACAGAGATAAGATGTTTCTCCGAAATTAGCCTGCACCTTGAACTTCTCACCACCGGATACAGGGTACAGACGAAAGTATTGACCATCATCATAGGATTGATTGTAAAGTGCAGTACCGAAAAAAGCATATTGACAGCTATCGGATCCGACACTTTCGACACAGAGAAACGACGTAGTCCCATAGTCTGCCCTTATCTTAAATCGTGTACTGTCTGCACGCACGAGAGTAAGTTTATCACCGTCATTTTCGTATCCTGAACTTCCAAAGAATCCCCAGTCCCAGGACTTGCTGCCCGTGACCTTGTCATACGGACACAAATTTGCTGCTTTTCCGTTGCTTGACTGAAGCTGTAAGCTTCTGTAGTCGAATCGCACAATCTTTACAACATTGCTGTTCATGTAGATATTCATTACAGCTTTGCCATCTGATGTCGTATCGAGCTCATAACCCAGTGCAAAAATCATGAAGCTATTCTTGACACCATCATCGTTAAAAAAGACACTAAGTGCTTCTTTTGCAGAATTTTGGTCATGCGAACTTCTTTGAAGTGAACATAAGATCTTTGCACAGGGAGATATTTTCCAATTGATAAAGTTTAACCTTGCTTGCGAGACCACAGAATTCAACGGGCGAAACGCCAAAGCTGGCGTTATTGTGATTTCATCCAGTGGATGCGGTAAAATATAATCTGCTAATATAATCAGCTTTTTAGCGTCAAGCTCCCTTTTCAACTTGGTGATGTTCTCATCACTTTCAGAGAATCCATAAGTAACCACTTGAGAATGCGAGTTACCGCTGATTATCCTGGCAATTTCAGCAGCAGTTGTGTTAATAATGGGTGCACCCATTAGCGTGATAATATTAAAGGTACCATCCGATACATACTTTTCAACACTAACTGTCTGGTAGTCTATAGTCGGTATTCTATTTGGAATCTTCTTTCCTATATCAGCACCATTGGATACCAGTTGGAACTGATGATTGACATTGTATGCTCCAGGAAAGCCAGTAATTAAGCCTTCGGAAGCGATCCTTCCTTCACCCCAGAAGTCGAGTATCTGTTTTGAGGTCGGACGTGGAAGCTGAACCGAATGGTATTCGTAGGGTTGATTTCTTGGATACTCCGAGTAGGGGAACTCCAGGTCTAAGTTTCCTTGAACATTATAGTTAGGGCGAGGTGCCCTTCGCCATTCGTCAAAAGATGAAGCCCGCAGAACTCTTTTCCCTTTCAGAAGAGTATCATTATCTGACATCATTTTGCTCCGTTAATATGAAGTTCGATCTCTGTATAAAAGATTTAAACAATTATCAAACCTTATAATGGGGCAAACTTTCAAATTATCCCGGTGAGCTGTCGGAGGGGGGGGGGGGTAGCCTGCGTGCAGACGTCTCCTTTTTCCTTTGTTGCACGTGGAAAAGGGACGTCTGCGTAACGCCGTCGCTAATCGTGTTCAGCGTCCCGCTGACAGGGTATGCAATTTGCATAAATTGTGAAATAATATCCGCAATGTTAAAATAGGTTGACAGGCTAAAGTTTCGCGATGTAATAATACTATGACCTTTAGAGTTTAGCTCTAACAAGTATGTCTTTCAGAGACTTTCCTCTTCTGTAAGAGATGAGAGGTAGTTTTCTGTATATTCTACTCAGCAATGGGTGATTTTCAATTAAATGCCAGTTGCTGATTAGAATCTTTTGAAGACTAGGCACTGATGGGTTGTACTGTGTAACAAAAGGCATTCGTTTACTTTTTTCCCCTTGTGGTTTCCGACTCTCTATCGGTAAATTTAAGTTCTGCTATCCTCAAATATATTGTTTGAAGAGTTGGTTCTCAGACGTCTAAGCGCTTCGCCCTTAATAGATCCTTTTCTCACCCCCGAAGCGTGACAGGAAGAGAAATGCGTGTATTGAAATGTCTCTGTCGGTTTAAAATGAGTGCGGATATCAAGGACAGAGTTTTCGTAGAATCTCTCGCCCTTAAAGACAGTAGTGTCTAGTAAGGTTATTTCCTTATCTGAAATTTCAGCAGTAAATTATATCGTTGGATGATGCGTATTCGCTTCTAAAATAAACTGATTTAATGCTTGCCTTCCTGTGTCCTACAGGGAGAAAACATCATCAATGTATCTTTTCCACTCGAGGGGTTTAAACTTGCTTTTACTGATAATTTCTGTTTCAATCTTGGACATAAAAATGTTCGCAAAGGCCACTGCGATCTTGCTGCCCATAGCAGTACCGTAAGGCTTTGGAACTGTACCTTTGAAAAATTTCTTCGTCGAGTTCTCGTTAGTTGGTGGAAAGTCCACGCCGCATTTGTAGTTTTCTCAGACACTGCTTACAAATATGATGTGAAGTGTCATGCACAGTAAATTGTAAAGAAATAATTTCCTCATACACGTTAAATTTTCCGCGGCCTCGCACAATATTTCGATCGCTCTGTTTTTCGATCTACGAAAAACACAGCACACAATTGCACATGTTTTGATTTGTTTTGGCTGGAAAACCCCGCTTACATAAATCACCGCATACATTACCAGACCAGATTCGATAACAACCAATCAGCGTTAAGTCAAACAATGCGCACTGTGTGTCAGCCTATCTCATCGTGTTCCCGGGACGCTGGAACACGATTAGCGACGGCGTTACGCAGACGTCCCTTTTCAGCGTGCAACAAAGGAAATAGGAGAGGTGTGCACGCAGGCTAGAGGGGGGAGGGGGGGGGTAGATGATGTCAAAAAGTTAGTGCGGGTATTGTGGCTATGAGACGAATTAGGCCTTTTGTATCATCTGCGACTGTAAAATTTGAGCAGCCTTTCTTTGACTATTGCAGCTCTCACCGGGACAACTGCGGATTGGGTCTTAAGAAGGGACTACAAGGTTAATTTCTGGGGCAATTTATGAAACTCGATCCACTGACTTTCTTAATTAATAGTCTCAACTGGAAACAACATTGTTGAAAATACGTGGTGACATAATTCGTAGTATGGGCAAATATGAAGTAACACTGTAAGTTATGTTATATTACTCGAAAGTACCGTAAACCATAGCAGGCTTATTGAAAAGTTGCAAAAATTTGGTTTTTTATCTAAGTTCATAAAATGGTGTTATAATTGCTTGACTAATCATTCGCAATTTGTTCAAATTGACATTAAGAAATCGCGAATAGGATGTACACAATTTGGCGTTCCTCAAGGCTCTGTTTTGGGTCTGTTATATTTTAATATTTACGTAAATGATCTGGCTAATTCATTGCCTTCCAACCTGAATAGTATGCAGTATACTGATGATACATCTTTATATTTACACTCAAAGCCTGATAATTTGGTGTCTGGTTTTGAAACTTTTAGCAACACTTCAAGTGATCTACACGTTCGGTCAGTCCGTTCCCACCTAGTAGCAAATCGTGAGAAGACTAAGTCAATGATTATCTCTACCCCACAGATAGCGCACCGACATAATTTACAGGATTTGAAAATGGAAATATATTTTGACGGGACTCAGCTCGAGCAAGTTCCTATGGCAAAGATCCTTGGAATGTACCTTGAGTCCTTGAAAGCCATCTTAAGTGGGGAGACCATGTTACACTGACCGTAAAGACCTGCAACAGTACTTTATCAGGTTTTACGCAAAATTAAGAATTTTGCGGATTCTAAGTTGCGCAAACGAGTTGTTGAAAGTTCGGTACTGTCGAAACTGGACTGTAACATATCTGTATATCACCCGCTTCCGGCTGCTTAATTATTTGATGAAACGTTTGCAGAGAGCGCAAAATGAAGCAGCTAGTTTTGTACTTAATAAATATGTCAAGGATGGTAATTATATGATAACGTTGGGATGGCTACCTGTCGAACAACTGACTATCAAATATTCAATATAATTGACTTCTAAGGCCATACATTTTGAGCAGTGGCCAGCAAATTTGAAGTAAATTTGGCAATAAAAAGAGAAGGTTTGCCATCAGAGTTTTGCTCTTCGGCTTCAAATACCGATGACAGAAGGAACCTTTCAAGACTACGCCACATGTACCTGTAATAATTTACGTCCTGAGTTGAGGAACGGTGATGATTTAAAAACTTTTAGTATATGTTTCAAATTTTTAATGGACAATATAGTAGTCTTATATTGAACAGTGGGTTGCGCAGTTTTTTATCTTTTTCTTTCTTATTTTTATCCTGTTTTCTAGTATTTTATTTTTTTCGTAGTTTTAATTGATCTTTGATGTATGAACAGCCACAATATCTGTGGATATAGAAATCTTAGGGAAAAAATTTGTCAGCAAATTGCTGCGTAAACGTATGCATTTAAATGTCTTTGTCCAACGGGAATAAAAAAAAAAGAAATAAATCAGAGCTTTTGGAAGTTTTGCATAAATGAATTTTAAAATGCTGAAAAGCTACAGCCCAAAGTACAAAAATCGTTTGTTCAATTGGCCATCATGGTTGAGTTCGTTTACCCCTGCCAGTAAAGAGTTCAATCTCGAATGTCCTATGTGAAATAGCCAAAATAATAAAAAAAGACGAAAAGCCGTGCTTCTGCCTTTCCTTTTGATCAAATTAATATTATTTCTTTTCAACGTTGTCCAGTTTTAAGAACACAACTATAAAGAATAATCTGCAGGTGTTGGGACGAAAAAACTGTTCCCTCTGTTTGTAAATATGCTGCGGCCATTTTAATTGATAGGAAATATTCGGGCTAGGAGTCCGCTCATTTTCATCCTATTTGTCTGGAACTAGTTTTATTAAAAGTTTTAACATTTTTTCTGTGACAATAATCTAATCGAGTTGGGTATTCAGAAAGGTTTTTTGCCAGGAACTTTGATTAACATATATAATTAACCATGCGCAAAATAAACAAAGGTCTCATGTGGGTACATTGATCAATATGAAAAACGCTTTCGTAGAGGTTCATCATAACTTTATCCGTGCTATATTATTAGCTCATCATATTTCTGAAGAAGTTATTGCTCTCGTTGAAAATTTGTATTTAAATTTAAGTATTTCAGTTCTCACTAAAGAATTTATTACCAAACCAATTCCGGTGGAACGAGGCGTTTTGCAAGAAGATTGTTTGTCACCCTTGTTATTCAATCTGTGCGTTAATTCATTGATCCATATGATTGATAATGCAAAGATCAAGTGCTTGGTTGTGTAAGCAATGTAACAGTGAGTCCCCGGCATTGGTTCCAGTTTGCTGACGACACAGCAATAATAACATCACATGAAAAGGATAATAAAGTTCCTTGCAATGTTTCAATAAATGGTCTACGAGGGCTGATTTAAATGTATTTGTGTGTATGTGTGTACTTCGTGGCGTGTGGTTCGTTATCTTTACTTTGGGGCTTTTAGTGAACAAGTAAAATGATACAGGATATAGTCCGTGTAATTATTTCCTCGGTAATTTCTTCTTTCAAATCAAATCATTTGCATTTTAAAATATTGCCATTATTGTTATTGTAAAGCTTTAAAACTGGGAGGTTCACCATCAACTATAGCCTTTTCCCACTTTTTGCCAGCTGTATTCAGCTTTCAACGCCGTTCCGCTTTGGACGACTTTAATAATGACCCGGTGGTTTATGCATGGATTCGGCTCAACTCTGTACAGGTTTGTTGGCCCTGCGTTTCAGTTACCTTGAAATCAGCATTGAACCGCAATTACTTTCTTGATATATATTCGAGGTTCAGTAGTCGACGTCAGTAGATTGCTAATTTAAGACCGGTCACTATACTGAATTAAAAGATCAAGTTTGTTCCCTAAATCTTAATTCATCATTTCAGTTTATACATCTTTGCAACAATTTTGGATTCAAAGAAAAATTCGCAAATTCTTCAAGATCCCGTCTATTTCGGATAGATTTTTAGAAATTACTCCCATTAACTGTTAAATAGCTAAATGGTTAAACAGCTTGTAAGAATTTAGTCGCTTGTTTTACCATAGTTAATTGAGTGGAATGGTTATGAAACCCGTCAGACTCCTTTGTTATATGTTTTTGTGGACCTGAAAGTGCACAACGTTCAAAAGAATTCCTATTATTTTGATTGTATTGACCAATAAAAACGTTGCATTAATTTATTCCGTAACAATTTGCCAACAGAAAACAAAGGATTGTGCACTTTCAGGGTGTTTCCAACATAAACTGCAGCACTGTTGTTTTTATCATTGATGTTTGCCGCTTTTCATAACCAGTCTCCTCTAATAACTACTATGGTTTTACTGTCTCATAATTGTGTTAGTTGCAGAGAGCACTGCGCAGATTGAGAGGATATGGTATTAAAACTGAACTTGCATTTCCTTTGAACAAAACAGAAAGAATCATATTGTGACGAGGATTTTTACTGGAAAGCCATCCAAGAACTTTCTTGAAGGAGTTTAATTTAGAGGGGGACATGGGGGTTTACGGTATTGCGGTATTGAGCTTTTTTTTCAAGCTGTATTTCGGTAATTTGGATTTTAATGTGCGGTATTGCGGTATCATCCAGCCCTGCGGTATGCGGTTTTTTATCCTTCTGCCTAACGGTATTCGGTAAAAGAAGATCCATCCCAGTATTGCGGTACTGTTCATTTGGCCTCTCCTGTCTGATGTAGGTCAATATTTGGAAGACTTTTGTTTGCCTTTAAACTTGAAATAAACAACAAGCGTTTGCCTTCAGTACCTTGTTGGGACTGATTGGAAGAGACAAAGTGTATTCAATATATCAACCTGTCTCACAATCTGTATTCTATTGTGGCTAGAAAGGAAGATCGTTTAATCCATTCTCTAGAGATTAAAAAAATTCTTAGAATATCTCTCCACAAAGCCGTTATTTCAAGATGTTAAAAACAGGAAAAACTAATAGAGCTTTGGTTCAGTTAATACAAGTACTTTCGGATCAAATCACGGAATATCGGAATTCTTAAACAAAGGTCAACAATAAACACTTTATATTATTCCGCTTTCTTTTCAGTAACCGTTAATGTAGCCTACCACGCAGGCGTTTTTAGGGGAGCTTGTTTTTCATCCCTCCCCACAAACGCCGCGATTAATTACTGATATTGTCTTTCTTTTCGAAATGTGTTCCCGCCAGTAGTCCTTTAACATTCTCGAGGAACAGTAGAGAGAGGTGACACGCGAAGTGAAGAGCTATAATAATCGTTATAATCTGTAAAATACTGGTCCGATGGATGCCAGTGACGATTACGACTTTATCGCTATTTCTCCCGGCCCGCGTACGCGTATTTCGCTCGCTCAACTGAATTAATTCTCAAGGATTCCCGCGTGTGATTAGTTACAGGAAATAAAGAATTATCATTGAAAGTGGACAAGATGATAATATTACTAATTGCTCCAAGCTATTCTCGGTTTTCACTCACGTGAGAAAGCAGAAATAAAAATGGAAACCTTTTAACACAGAAAGTCTAGAATATGGGAAATGAAAGACGATAAATATACAAAAGGCCTTGCCAAGAATCAGGTCTATGCAATAGTTCATATGCGAGATATTCGGAAAAACGTTTAACCCAAATTTATAAAGCTTTGTATGGAGACACCATGTTTGTGTCCCTTTCAGGGAAACAAAAATGGCCGCCGAAAACCAACAGAAACATGTTTTTGAGTTTCCCTACTTATGCGTGAATTCTTCGCTTCAGGAACTCATAAAGATTAGGCAATATTTATTCTAAGACAAGGAATGTTTGGATAGCAAAATCTCCAAAAATCCGTTATATTTTTAACCCACTTAAGAGCTTTCATGGCCGTCAGCCAAATGCCGCGTGATGCAAAAGCCTGGAAATTCAAGCGTCCTGTATCGCAAAACAAAGAACCCTTTTCAACCGAAAATTTGTTTGTATAAAGGTTTTAAGGTGCTCTAATATCACATGAAAGTAGAAACTCAGAAGAAGCGATAGTTTCTTAGTTTGAATTTTGATGACGTCATGTGAAAACCATGGTTTTTTCAACCAAGTTGTTACCTCATGCGTTAGAATTAATCAAAGGCCTATTTTCTTTGCTTGTTTCTTTGTTTTATTTGGCCATTTGTAGTCTCTGTATATTTGTGAATCTGCTTCAGTTGTTTATATAGTTGTTAAGTTTAATGTCATGCAGTGCTGTCTTCTATTCTTCTAGCAAACTTAGTCATAAAATCACGATTTCCCATTGGTACAATTGTGACTTAAAACATTGCCTCAAAGGCACGATCTACCAACTAAAAAAACAACCGTCCTAAACTTCCACAATGTCTCTGTAAAATTTTATCTAAATCGCCTCTAAAAAAGCCCAGATATAAGCATACTTTAAAAGATGCAGCACAAGCAAAATTTCGCCTTATTAAAAGAATTTACTCGTCGCCCCGCGGCCAGAAGTCTGCTTGGGCACTTCCATGATTCTAGGACACACTTAACAGTTTTGTCCTGACTAAAAAGTATGGCAGTGCCTACACTTCAACAGGATGCGCATTAAAGGTCGATACAATAAAATTTATATCTAAAAAAGTGGTATTTGTATAGAAATTTTATTGGAGTAGAAAATCAGCAATAGATAAACACGATTTTATGGTTAGCAATGAAAACATTGAAATCGTCAATAATTATACCTGTCTTGGAGTGAAATTTTCTGCCAATGGAAATTTTACAAATCCCAAGTAAAACTTAACAGAAAAAACAAAGAAATCCTTTTTTGCCGCTCGTCGTTATGTACATTTTCTAAAATTACCAATTCACATCATCAACAAACTGTTCAATACACCATTTTTCTCAATTTTAATGTATTGCTCTAAAGCTTGGGGAATCTATGATAAAAGTGATTGTAGCCGCTGGGATAAAGACTTCATTGAGAAAACGCATATACATTTTTATAAGATGTGTTTAGGTTTAAACAAACGTTCACCGAATGTTGCATCGAAAAATGAACTTGGTAGATTATCTCTAAATTTAAAATAACANTAATCCATTCTCTAGAGATTAAAAAAATTCTTAGAATATCTCTCCACAAAGCCGTTATTTCAAGATGTTAAAAACAGGAAAAACTAATAGAGCTTTGGTTCAGTTAATACAAGTACTTTCGGATCAAATCACGGAATATCGGAATTCTTAAACAAAGGTCAACAATAAACACTTTATATTATTCCGCTTTCTTTTCAGTAACCGTTAATGTAGCCTACCACGCAGGCGTTTTTAGGGGAGCTTGTTTTTCATCCCTCCCCACAAACGCCGCGATTAATTACTGATATTGTCTTTCTTTTCGAAATGTGTTCCCGCCAGTAGTCCTTTAACATTCTCGAGGAACAGTAGAGAGAGGTGACACGCGAAGTGAAGAGCTATAATAATCGTTATAATCTGTAAAATACTGGTCCGATGGATGCCAGTGACGATTACGACTTTATCGCTATTTCTCCCGGCCCGCGTACGCGTATTTCGCTCGCTCAACTGAATTAATTCTCAAGGATTCCCGCGTGTGATTAGTTACAGGAAATAAAGAATTATCATTGAAAGTGGACAAGATGATAATATTACTAATTGCTCCAAGCTATTCTCGGTTTTCACTCACGTGAGAAAGCAGAAATAAAAATGGAAACCTTTTAACACAGAAAGTCTAGAATATGGGAAATGAAAGACGATAAATATACAAAAGGCCTTGCCAAGAATCAGGTCTATGCAATAGTTCATATGCGAGATATTCGGAAAAACGTTTAACCCAAATTTATAAAGCTTTGTATGGAGACGCCATGTTTGTGTCCCTTTCAGGGAAACAAAAATGGCCGCCGAAAACCAACAGAAACATGTTTTTGAGTTTCCCTACTTATGCGTGAATTCTTCGCTTCAGGAACTCATAAAGATTAAAGCAATATTTATTCTAAGACAAGGAATGTTTGGATAGCAAAATCTCCAAAAATCCGTTATATTTTTAACCCACTTAAGAGCTTTCATGGCCGTCAGCCAAATGCCGCGTGATGCAAAAGCCTGGAAATTCAAGCGTCCTGTATCGCAAAACAAAGAACCCTTTTCAACCGAAAATTTGTTTGTATAAAGGTTTTAAGGTGCTCTAATATCACATGAAAGTAGAAACTCAGAAGAAGCGATAGTTTCTTAGTTTGAATTTTGATGACGTCATGTGAAAACCATGGTTTTTTCAACCAAGTTGTTACCTCATGCGTTAGAATTAATCAAAGGCCTATTTTCTTTGCTTGTTTCTTTGTTTTATTTGGCCATTTGTAGTCTCTGTATATTTGTGAATCTGCTTCAGTTGTTTATATAGTTGTTAAGTTTAATGTCATGCAGTGCTGTCTTCTATTCTTCTAGCAAACTTAGTCATAAAATCACGATTTCCCATTGGTACAATTGTGACTTAAAACATTGCCTCAAAGGCACGATCTACCAACTAAAAAAACAACCGTCCTAAACTTCCACAATGTCTCTGTAAAATTTTATCTAAATCGCCTCTAAAAAAGCCCAGATATAAGCATACTTTAAAAGATGCAGCACAAGCAAAATTTCGCCTTATTAAAAGAATTTACTCGTCGCCCCGCGGCCAGAAGTCTGCTTGGGCACTTCCATGATTCTAGGACACACTTAACAGTTTTGTCCTGACTAAAAAGTATGGCAGTGCCTACACTTCAACAGGATGCGCATTAAAGGTCGATACAATAAAATTTATATCTAAAAAAGTGGTATTTGTATAGAAATTTTATTGGAGTAGAAAATCAGCAATAGATAAACACGATTTTATGGTTAGCAATGAAAACATTGAAATCGTCAATAATTATACCTGTCTTGGAGTGAAATTTTCTGCCAATGGAAATTTTACAAATCCCAAGTAAAACTTAACAGAAAAAACAAAGAAATCCTTTTTTGCCGCTCGTCGTTATGTACATTTTCTAAAATTACCAATTCACATCATCAACAAACTGTTCAATACACCATTTTTCTCAATTTTAATGTATTGCTCTAAAGCTTGGGGAATCTATGATAAAAGTGATTGTAGCCGCTGGGATAAAGACTTCATTGAGAAAACGCATATACATTTTTATAAGATGTGTTTAGGTTTAAACAAACGTTCACCGAATGTTGCATCGAAAAATGAACTTGGTAGATTATCTCTAAATTTAAAATAACA
>CALNXI010002061.1:5320-16487 GCA_942486025.1 Porites evermanni
ACTTGTGATGTTTTTAACTGTCTTTTTCCACTGGATGCACAAAATGAAATTCAGCTGCTATCAGGAGTCTTCTGTTATTCATGGCTAGTTGGTTTTTGGTTGAGAAATTAATACATTACATGTCAAAGTCGGAAATCCGATTTCGGATGGCATCGATTCGCTTTTCACCTTGCTTGATGCGTAAGGGTTGAAAAGTCGGAAGCGACACTGGCCTTCCTTGATACCTTTCAGGAGCTGCATCTCGAATGGTAAGCCTCAGTAATTATTGTTTGATGCTTGTTTTTTATATCTAATTTAATGAAGTCGAGCGCAGTTTATGCGCCTATGTAGTTTATGCACGTTTGTAAGATTTGACACAATTTGACGCGACCAAGAATCAGGATGATATAATCTTACAGAACTTTAAAAAGCCTTTAGACATTTTCTCACCGCAAATAGAAAGAAAACTTTCCAAAGAACATTTAGTTATAATTCTGGCTGTAAAAGAAAGCTTTGAGCGATTTTCTTGCCTCGAGTTCATCTTTGAAAAAAGTAAATACCGGGAAGCCGGCTTAAAACATAAACTTAAGCTTTAAGCTTGAAGACTCAGGATTTTTAGAGACACTTTAATATTTGTCTTCGTCAATGAAAAATGTTGTCTCTGTATATGTTTCACCGAATTATATTTCTTTTATTGATTGTTGGTAGTCTCTCTTGTAATTTTAATCGCCAGGCTTAATTAATTTTACGGTGATCAAGAGCCATTATGGCTCCTAAATGTGATCGAAGATGATTGCTATGTTTTGGGTGTACATATGAGGCTATCAACTTGATGTAAGATTTTGTTCACTCTTGGGCTGTTTGCAAATTATTTTTTTCTGAAATCGCTTAGCCTTTCCCTCAAAAGTCACATGAATGTGCTATGTGCGCTGAAGTTAACTGAATTGTGGAATACAAGTTTATTGTTTGATTTAAATTGTAAATATATTAATGGGAGCCTCGCTTTTAGCCCTGGCTAAATCTATATATCATGCTACCAAGTACTATGTGTTGTGGTTCAATTTTATCCTTGGTTTAAATTTTAATTTCCCTTTGTTCTTGGGTATGATAGTGTATGATAATGAGTGTAAAAAAAAGGGAAATAAAATTTAAACGAAGGACAAAATTGAACCACAACACATACAACTCCGCTCTGTTTTGGGTTCTATCGGTGTTGCGTCTATGTCTTGCAAAGTCACTTTTAATGTATTTCGATTTCGATAAGCTTTACAGATTCCAGTGTGTCTAAATGGTTGATGCTGGTTTATCTACTGTGCATGTGGAGTGCCGAGCTTGGGGTATCAATTTCTTCCCTCAGGCTGAGATATTACTCCAACTTTAGGTTAATTAATGCATTTTCTTTGTCTCAGTTTTTGGCACAATCGTTTATCTAAGGAAACAACATGACGAGAAAGTTCTGGAAAGTAAATTTAGCCACGCATTAGGAATCTGTAGCCAAGCCTCAAAGCGTTAAGGTGTATGTCAAGGTTTGAAACCCTACTCAGAAATAATTGAAGAAACTCACAATTATATTTTCAGCAAGATTTCTTGGCTGCCTCTTGGCATAACTTGTGATGTTACTTAAACTGTTAGCATGATCAGAGAACTTAAGCGTGCCTTTTCTAAATCGATAGTAAGGAGTTTTAATTACCGTAAAGTCCTACGTACCAAAACTGAGATGTCGGGCGAATCCTCTTCTTCAAAGCTTTCCTTCAGCTCACTAATTTCCTGGTTCCCAGTAAAATAAATGGATAAATAAGTAAGTTAATACAAAAAACAAACAATTAATCAGTAACGTTTTAGTGGTAGTACATAGAAAACTGGCTCCTCCTCTACCACTCCAGATCAAATTAGAAATAGGAAATGTTGAAAACCGGGGTAGCTGAAGCAGGTGGGAAACCTTTCTAAGCTAATGCTTCCATTTGGCATTTTGCATGACCTATGGTAAGTACCATCTAGACACATACAATGACACATTGCGTATTAAAATAGTCTTCTGTGCAACACTAAAAGGAAAACACCAAAAAAACCTGCAATTTTTTAAACCCTAAATAGGTGTATTTTAGAGAACAGAACTTCAAAAGGCTGCGGCTACGCAATGATAGGAAGAGCCATGGTCTAAAAAAAACTCACGTTTGTTCCCTTAAGATTACTCTACATCCTTCTTGCAGATTTATTTCAACAAACAAACAAACAAATGCACTTCAGGCATACTTGGACGTTCTCTGTCTCATTTTCTAACTAATAGAACTTTAAAAGGTTGCAGCCACGCAATAATAAGAAGAGCCATGGCTAAAAAAAACTCACTTTCGTTCCTTGAAGATTACTTTACATCCTCCTTGAAGATTCATTTGAAACCAAAAACAAACCCCATGCACCTCATTACTACTATTACTCACTATCTCCCGACGCATTTAGTAAATTTCCAAGCCAATGCTTCCATTTTTTGTGTCCAGGAGATCGTAATAGGACAGAGGAGAAGTCTCCCAGTCATGCCTTTGGGATATCTTAATTTCAAAACAGTTATGTTTAGAAACTATGAAGACCATGCGGAAACAGTTTCTGGTAAACTGGTTGACTTCCGGTAGACTCGCTTTCATGATTCAATGCGTTAAAGTGAGGCGAAGTCCACAAATGAAAAAATGGCAGCATTAGCGGAAGCATTCCTTGATGTGACTTAAGATAAATATCAAGGCGCAACTCCAAAAAGACACCAATTCTTTGCAAACTCATCACTCTAGTCAACGCACATAAACTCCATTTAGGAAGTCGTAAAGCCCACGCAAGGTTTTTAACTTCGGCTTATTGTACAACACTTTATGAATCAATAACAAACAAAACAAAACATCAATCAGCAAAGCGGTAAAATTGCAGAGTACAACACATAACAGCACAAACCACTTGAAGACTTGCTATGGAGGTCTGCATTTTCTTTTTCGCCTTGTTGGTTTCTTGCAACTCATTCTGAAAGTAAAGCAAAATATTTTAAGTCCGGTACTTAAGCAGTTTTCAAGTAACGCAATAATCAGCTAGCCGTTATCTGCCAGCAACGTAACATGACTAATCAAGGTACTCACAATCTTTTGTTTGAGTGTTTTCTCTAGTGTTTTCCGACGATCCATGAGACATTCAAGTTCAGTTCTGCTTTGAGATATTTCTTCATTTATCGTCCTGACATTGAATGTAGAGACTTAATGAACAAATCAGCAAAGGATTTTTAAATTATCATTGTGAATTAAATAATACTAAATTTAACACAAAGCGCCAGTGGCAGGGCACAGTGGCGAGGCCAATAACTGCTTTCTCTTACCCTGTATCTGAACCTGGAATGTGCAACTCTTTCCACTACCATTGCTTTGCCGCCTTAAAACGCTTTAAAATATGTTGTTTAGGAAAATTTTTATTAACGAGGAGCCTATGACCCTGTTATTAACGCATTATTTAACGATTTTATGTTTAACTCCGCATTCCCCAAGGGTTTTCCTCCAGATTTTATGAGCGTTCATAAGTGCATGCAGTCCAGGGGGGAAGGCAGACGAGGTCTGGGACCGAGAAACGATGTTCTCACAACTTGCAAAGCGTTCACCTTGCGGGGTGGTCAGCGGATATGCCCAGTGTATTTTTCACAAAGTAAATATTTCAGAGGCAAGAAGCGAACCAGCAGAGGAAGTAATTCAATAATTGAAAAAAATAATATCACGCATCGCGTTGCAAGTTGTGAGAACATCGTTTTGATTTCATTTAAGAGAATGTATGGGAAGTGGCTTCCCCTCGCCCGGACGCAAGCTTCACCATCGGAATTGCTAAAATCACCCTCTTCGTCATCCTCATTTTTTATATCCATTATTATTTCTAGTCCTTACCGTATATCATCTTGAGAGTTGGAGGAGAAATAGTTTCTTGGTTTTCTCACAGAGGCAATGCTTTTGGCACAACGTCCACCAATGATATGATCACCGAGTAATGCAAACGCCTACAAAACACAAGCGTCGTCAGTTCAGTAAACCATTCTCTTTCGAAAATTTTGTTTTTGCGTAGAGTAGTAACGCGCGTGAAAAGAAGACACGATTATTTTTCAAACTATTTTTCTTGTACAAAAATCACATGATAAAGTTGACTTTCTGTAGCAGTAATCAAATTTCTCTTACTAGGGAGCCAGCCACAAGACAAAACAACGAACACCCCTTCAATCATCATTTAGTTTTAAATCTCGGCTGCGTACTTTATATTTTGGAAGGCCTAAAATCATTTAAAATTTCTATTGCACTTGCCTCGCGAATTAGTATTTTGCTTATCAATGAAACTGTCGTTCATGTAGTTATTCTTCATTTCCACGCACCTTTAGCTCATTTAGCAGTATGATGCGAAATATGATAAGAAATATTTCTTAATGTATGGAACACAAGGAAACTTCAAAATTACTTAAACCAAAGAACTCCAAAATATGGCGCAGAATTGTATGCGAAGAGGTGTGTCCACTCCTTAAATTCGTGAACGTGATATTACAGCAGTGGAATTTCCTTGTACGTCTAACCCACTGCAAGCAAAAAAATCCCCCGCGTGTTCATCGTCGGCGACATTTCGCGCAATTTCACATTGAAATTTAACAACTGGTCAAAAATGTCACCCAAGATAGGCACGCTCTTAGCTCACAAGTTTCACGTTATTTTTCACCATACGTTTCTTAGACAACATGTTCATGCGCATCCATAGCGGGGCATATGCTTGGAGCAAAAATGTGCAGGGTTTCCACAAAATTTAGAGTAGAAGAATTTTTTTTATAGATCATAGAAAATAAGATCCTGTTTCAAATTTCAGGCTAAACAGGTTCTTGTATAGAGGAGGCCTAACTGGTAAATTTTAGCCTGACAGGTTCTTAAAAACCAGGTTCTTACTCGCGGGTTTTTATTGTAAAAAGGAAGAGTCTGGACCTCCCCTAGGCACATTAGGGAGCTTCAGCAAAGACGTTTTTAAGCGACGCACGTCAACCGGAAGTGAGGCGCTCCCCCTTTTTATATGCCTTGACGCTAACAAATTTGCATTGCTAAGTGTCTTTTCTCTTATAAAGACGATTTACCCGAGAGTTTCAACCAAACCACTGCCTAATGATGCAAAAAGTCCACTTCCGGTTGACGTCCGTCCCTCAAAAACGCTGTTGCTTAAGCTCCGTATTTTAATGTTAGTACCGTCCACAGGGTGCTTACACGAAAGCAACACTAATCATGTTCACATACTGCTTCTATTACTATGACCTAGTTGCGAGGGTGTAGTGTTTACCTGAGTAGATGGTGCATCCCTAGACCATATGAAATCACAAGCTTGTTCTCTGGATTCTATGGCCAGTGTAGTTTCTATATGGAGCTAAAAAAAATACTTTCATCTTGAGTACACGTTTCACAAGATATGTTTCGCATATAGAGGCACCTTAGGGCCCGCAAGTATTTCGTGGCCAATCGACTAATGAATACACCAGCTTACACAAGCAAAAATGTGAAAGCACGAGCCAGACTGTGAAAAGAGATACTTTTCATCTAAATCTTGAAATACAATTGGATATAGAGAAGATTTTCTAATCAAAGGTATAAGTCAAAGACCTGAAAAACCAAAACTGAACTCTATTCTTAACCTGACACATACAGTAAAAGAAACTATGAATGAGAGAGTGGGGAGTGTTTGGTCAAGTTTTCAAAAGATGCTGCATATGTCATCGCTGATTCAATCCTGTAGGGGAGCACAAGGGGGTGGGAGTCCAGGAGAATACGTGGCCTGCAGGGTCAGGGGGGGAGAGAGGAAAGGGCGGGAGGTGATGATTATAAAATGGTGGGAAGCTGGAGAAATTGAGGAAAATAAGGTAACAATCATTTTGATTATCGCTGCCTTACATAAGGGCTTAAGGGAGGATGCCAAAAAAGGCGCGGGAGCCGGCAATACAGGGCACGGGAAGTGGGAGGTTTGGACTCCCCAGTCTCCCTCCCAACCCCGCTCCAAATTCTCCGTTAAAGTAATTAGAGTATCACAATGTTTCATGAGATAAATTTTGCTAACAACTGCAATCACGATTTTTTTCAAGGTTCTTAGCGCGTGGTTGTAGATAATAACATATTCACACACTAGATTGATTGGTAGAATGAAGATGGCAGCACGGCACAACTTTCTTGTGTGACCGAGACTCAGCTGTTTAGGTAGAAAATCATTTAGAGTGAAATTATCGAGTCAACAAACTAGTATGCCTGCATACCAGCGTTAATCGGTCTTGCCATTCCTTCCACCGTTTTCCTGCTGCAGTGGAACCACTATTCTGGGGACACTCTTGGGACCGAGGCAAGTGACCCCTGAATAGAGGTTAGGCTGGGGTTCGTTAATAATTAACCAACAAAGAAAATATTTTTTTCTATTCTTTCTCGGAATCTACTGCAGTCATTATTTCAAGTACTGTATTAAGTCGTGATTGACTTATCCCTGCCATATAGTGTGTTGAATGCCCCAAGTGCAGTACATTGATTTAAGTAAGATTGCTCATGTCAGGAAAGATGTCATTATTGTGATCAGTGTACACTTTGACTTATTAACCCTTTTTGTGGTCACTCGTGTTTGATTACTAAATTGTCCCCTGATTGGAGGTTAAATCTGGGTTTCGGGACGCAGAAAAAGTGTCCCTTTCCACTGAATAGAGGCGTCCCTTCAATAGAGGTAAAAGATACAAAGGTTATGACAACAGTTTTTCGGGGTCAAATTTTGTGTACTCTGAATTGAGGTGTCCCAAAGGAAGGATTCCACTGTTTAAGCAAGAGCAGATGAACAGCAATCTAGATGAATTCCTAAAGCCCAAACCTTAAAAGGGTGTACGTTCTTAAAAACTGTTGTGGGGCAAATTCATTTAACTCCACTAGAAGTCCAATTTTAGAAACATTTCTTATAAAGCCAACATACCTATGCTAGCTATATTCCCGTATATTCATTACCTGATCTATTAAACAGTTTGCTATCACAGGATCATCAATGTCTAGCAGGTCCAGTATAGTTGGAAACTGACAGTTTGGTTTCTTCAAAAAAGAAAAGAGAAAATCAATGGTTTTAGCTTAAACTATTACAGAGATTAGGTTCAGTATTACAAGATTTTGTTTCTTGTCCTCAACTACAATTTGTAAACTTTCAATTGACAAAGGAAAACTCTACAGCTCTCGTCCATATCACAAACAAGGATGATTCCCAGGGGTTTAAGTCGCACTCGGCGTTCAAACAAATAACCAACTAACTTGGAAAACGTCGGGCACACGTTTTCGCCGATTAGTTTTCAATGACATCCATGTTGAATCTCTCAAATTTTGCCCATTCATGCCCCTTTGGTTTTTGTTCTTCCCTGGTAAGTATAAATATAACTTAGAAGTTTACGCGTTGATAAAGGAAGTGGTTATACTGAAGTTGGTGGTGGTCAAAATTGAGGTAGCAGTGATTTGAGGTTGTCCTTGACAGCCGCAGAGATGGTCGTAACAACTATAGTGTTGTTAGTACAGTCGACTACCGGGACCTCGAAACCCTCGCAAACTCGAACCTCGCGCTAACTCGAACCAAAATCGATTTTTCGTAGATTTCCGTCACACGTTTACAGCCATGTTACCCCGGGTAACTCGAATCTCCCGCAAAGTCGAAGCAATTTTTGTTTCCCTTGAGATCATTTTCTACATCATTTAACCCTCGACTACTCAAATCATATTCGTCGAGCGCACGGCAAGTCAAAACCAAACGCTGTACTGCAGTTCAAAACCTTGAATTTATTTTATTGCAGCTGTCTAATGGGCGTTTTTATGCCAGAGACGTTAAAGTCAACACGACGCGTTTAACGTCTGAGACGTCAAAGTAGACTGGTGTAAAAACATTACAGGACACACGACAGCAATGAAATACTACGGAGCTAAAGCGACGAAGACGACGGTGGCGAAGAAGTTACGAGAAAAGAGAATTCCTACTGATTAAAAATTTATCGCTCTTATTCCATGTCGTTGAATTTTTTGAATGTTGGTGACTTTTCTGCAGAGGAATTCTAACGGAGTAAGTCCGAAAAGAAACAAAAAAAAGAATCAGAAAATCGTTGTCCTGTGTTCACATCCTCCACAAAACATGAAATTAGGCAGTTTTACGTCGTGGTCGTGCGACGACGGCAAAGAAATACACAAAAACCGACAACAACTTTATTATTCTACTACATACAGAATAGCCCACGTTCGATATATCAAAATTCCAACATGACTCCGAGGCTTTCACGACTCGATTATCTCGCAATTCCAGAAGAGACTTGGACACAAAGAAAAACAAACCAAATATAAACCTGAAACCTGACCTGAAAAGCCCGGAGTCATGTTAAAATTTTAATATATCGAACGTGGGCTATTAGAATTTAAGTCCAGAAACATTCGACGGCATTTGACAAATTGAACGAGGTGGAATGAGACAGATGGAATTTGAAAAAGCACGAATTCACTTTTTAAGTGAAGCTTTTCCTGCCGTCGCCGTCGTAGTTGCTTACGCTGCATCTGCTTTACGGATACTTACATATGATGAAAAGTCATAGACAGTCTCCTGTAAAGTATAAAAAGTCAGAATAAATAGTCTCTCTTTGCCCAACTAACTTTACACAAAAGGCGGATGAACTGACAAAAATACGCACTCCCTGCATTCTCACAATTATCACCCAAGCAATGAATCACAAAGAGTATTCCAACACTTTTGTAAAGTTCAAGTCAATACATAACAGCAAGAGATAAAAGGGACTAGATATGGATACGTCGCATAAGATAATCTGATGTCATGGACGTGAAGGGGCGGCAAGGAAAAGAACCNAACATGACTCCGAGGCTTTCACGACTCGATTATCTCGCAATTCCAGAAGAGACTTGGACACAAAGAAAAACAAACCAAATATAAACCTGAAACCTGACCTGAAAAGCCCGGAGTCATGTTAAAATTTTAATATATCGAACGTGGGCTATTAGAATTTAAGTCCAGAAACATTCGACGGCATTTGACAAATTGAACGAGGTGGAATGAGACAGATGGAATTTGAAAAAGCACGAATTCACTTTTTAAGTGAAGCTTTTCCTGCCGTCGCCGTCGTAGTTGCTTACGCTGCATCTGCTTTACGGATACTTACATATGATGAAAAGTCATAGACAGTCTCCTGTAAAGTATAAAAAGTCAGAATAAATAGTCTCTCTTTGCCCAACTAACTTTACACAAAAGGCGGATGAACTGACAAAAATACGCACTCCCTGCATTCTCACAATTATCACCCAAGCAATGAATCACAAAGAGTATTCCAACACTTTTGTAAAGTTCAAGTCAATACATAACAGCAAGAGATAAAAGGGACTAGATATGGATACGTCGCATAAGATAATCTGATGTCATGGACGTGAAGGGGCGGCAAGGAAAAGAACCAAAAAGCGCACTGCACGTGACGCGCGAAATTGTTGTTTTCCTTATTAAACTTATTGTTTTTTAACGTTCTTGTTGCCCTTACCGTCGTCGTTGCTACAGCTTCCTAATGTACCTAATAAATAAATGTAAATTCATAACTAACACATACTGGAGCAATACACGCACCTGAAAAGGGCACACCAGTACCACAGGAAAGAATGCTTGACAGGTCTGAGTAATGAGACTCTTCATCGTATGCATGTCCTGATAGTTTGTAACACAGAATCCATAGGCCAGATGTTTTAAACATACTTCAATTGCGTACGACCACTTTTGGTCTTTCAAATGGACATGAAAGCCTTTAAAAAGACAATTAGCAAAACAGAAAATGTTGTTGGTCTATTTATCCCTATGTTTAGGTACCAAAAAATTGTATCATGATAACCATCATCACAAGGTTTTTCTAAGAAACCCGATTCCTGCACACATGTTTGCATTTACAATAACATTCTTAATTTTGTGATAAGATAGCATTTCATTCCACTTCTATAAGCGTTCAGTGGCCCCCGCACTACATACACACGCATATTCCTTAATAAATCAAAGCAAGGATCTTAAGCTTACTGACAAGTGATTTTGCACCTCCAATTCACCTGTCAATTAGCTTGAAAACAAACTGGCCAAACTGTTAAACTAAGGAAACCTACGGTAAAACGGGCGAGAAAAGCGTTTAACTTGTTTCGCAACATTACTTCAAAAAGAGTTGAAACGCGGTGAAGTGCATATTAGTGACCCCATTCAAACCCGTCTTGCAGCAAATCAGGTTGTTGCAAGTTGTGTAAATACTGACTTCGTACTGGATAAAACTTAGCGGGAGACAAGCCAATCACTAATGTTGGTCATTTGTTGCAAAGCAAGCCTGCTATGGGCCGGTAAAACGCGCAACATGTACAGATTTTGTTGCAAAAAGTAGAACAACTCACTACTTTCTGCAACAACTTTTCGCAATCTGTAACAACCGATTTGATTCGGTTTGATTCGTGGGTGGTAACAACGCGTATCATCCTTATTTCACTCGTTTTGCATCACGTTTTACCGTACCTCAGATATGACAACGGTGTAAATGTGTTTAATTTAGGAAAGAGAGAGAAAGCATGGAATTAACAAATGTTTTAACAATGGTGACGCCTGTTATACAACAAGAGATCTGAATTTTGTTAGCAGTATAAAGGTATATGTCACCTATGGGACCTCTGGGTGGCTTGCTGAACCTCCCGTCACGAACAGCAGTCTTAATTGTATTGACTAACTTTGGCATCCAGTCACCAAATTTTAAAAGTCGATCATTGGCTCTATACTTCACTTGCTGTATCTGTCTTTCCTTATCTCTGATTTTTTTCCGTATGTTGTCTTCATCTTGTCTATATACAATCAAAGATAAAAATCAGTCTCTTGAAACCATCAGTAACTGTGAAGGACAATAGCAGTGACAGACACAAACAGTAAGGGTGTCACACATGAAGTTGCAATTTCCTACTCAACCTTAGAAATTATTTACGTCAGCTGTAATATGAAAACCGTCTTTTTAGCTTATTGGATTGCGTTGTTCGATTCTTCAATTCGTCATCTTTCCCCTACAAACATTGCTCTAAGTTTTGAAACCGAGGTTAAAGAACCAATTGGAACCAGCCATAATATGATATACGTTACAGTCAGGCCAGGTCAACCGTTTCTT
>CALNXI010002061.1:47321-62300 GCA_942486025.1 Porites evermanni
ATCTGTTAAGAAATGCTAAGCAGAGTAGCCGGCTGATACTAACCAAGTAACAACCTGTTAACATATTTCTAGTTAGTAACAATATCTTTTTTTCTGCACATGGTAAGTCAACAGAAACAATGAAACTCAGTTCTATCAAAAAGTACTTGTTCTCCAAAACAACATTTTTTGGCTCCAAAATGCATTAACTGCAGCCCATAAAAGAGTCACTGTAAGTTATGAAAATTAAATGGTTACAAGAAAATTAATTTATTGAAGTACCTTGCAAATGGAATGTAGGAAAGACAGTACCTAAGAAAAAGAACAAACAGCATCAAATAAAGAAGACATCAATAGCCACACAGTGAAAACAAACAACAAAAAGCTGCAATTGCAATGCAGTGTGAAAGCTGTTATTGGACAGACAATATCATTTACATACCACGTCATTGCTAAATACTGAAGAATGCAAAACAGCAAAGCCAGTCCTTTGTTTTCCCACTGAAACAAACAAAACAGAAGAGTTAATAGGCTTTCAAACAGTGACAGTAGCTGTTGTACATGTTTGAGTTTGAGTCTAGTGCTTGATGCTAAATTTGCATAAGTTGTCAGCAAGGTGACTCATGGAAAGGGTTGCCATGGCTAAGTTAAAAAAATATAATTGTGACGAAAACTTAAGCAAAAGCTGCCAATTTGGTGACCTGCGTTTGGCATTCATGTGCCAAGCTGTGCAGTTGTGTTTATGGTTTTTCTAAAGCTTAAGTAACATCACTAATTATCTCATATTGTTTAGTCTCCATTATCCTATTCATCTCTTCTACCCCGGCTGTCCAGTTATTAAGCCTTGGGATGTTGCATGCACAACAACTTTGATTATTTTAAACCTTTCATGTACTACATGTATTCCACAAAATGTCCTTATTTCTGGCGACCAATACATGTATTTTATGACTAGTGACCAGTTTATAATAGGGAGCGTAAGCAATGACAATGACGACAACAATGAAAACGTCGCTAAAATAGTGAATTTGCGTCCTTTCAAATTTTTTTGTGTTTGTTAGGACCAACTCAATTTGTCAAATGTAGGCAATTTTTCCTGGAGTTGAATTCTTAAGGATTTTATCCTGGTTCAAAAACAGAAAGGAAAATATTCTTCTTCTTAGTATGTTCACGTCCGCCATAAATTGTCGCATTAGGAGGTTTCACATCCTAGTTGTGCAGTGGACGTCAAAGAAATGTGTACTAAAAAGTGTGCCCGGGCCTTCTGTGCAAGAGGTTTTGGAAATACATTCCTAAGTGTGACGTCCAATCCTTCTATAAGTTGGACTTCTTTCCTTTCAGTGTAGCTTTAAATAGCATTAAATACCCATAAAATGAAGCACTGATAAAAAGAGCGGGGTACAGTGAGCGTGCTGTCGACCTCAGGTTTGTCAGTCAAATAAGGACCTATACTTTTTACTATTCACCTAAGAGGTGTCATTTATAAAAATTCCGCACATTTAACTTGCACAAAGATTTCCCATCATTTTTTACTGCAACAACTCCAGTCGTACACTAAGTAATTTCAGTTTTTAACAAGTGGTAGCCTAAAACGCAATTTTGTGCTTCAGTTTTATCCTTGGTATTGATTTTCTCTTGTTTTAAACTCATATGATTCACTACCATACCTAAAACAAAGGAAAATCAAACTTAAACCAAGGATAAAATTAAACAACGATAGTAACAATCCACAAACTTTACCCCCTAAAAGGTATGATGAAAACCCATGTCACTTTCATAGAGCACCTGCCCTACCCTGCCCCTGGCCCGTAATGTGGTCATTAGGTAAGGTGTCTTGAGTTCATAACTCACCCATAAGGCAGCACACAGTGTAAGAATAAGGCAAACCTGAAAAAAAGAAACAAGTTTTCAAACTGCAGTCCTGTATGTCATGCGTAATAATACACACTCTAAATTTTGACTGCATCTTGGAAATGTTTTTGTCAGATTTAGATGACCCAATGTGTGGAGGGCCATGGTGTATTTAACAATTATTTCTCACGCCTGAATGCGCTGTGAGTCAATAGCCCATGAGGCCAGAGGCCGAATGCCGGCCAAAGCAGTAAGTCTGCAAAACACAGACTACCGGCCATAAGCGTAGCCTCCAACATTTGAAAAAATAATGATAACCATCAGTTATAAAAATGACAAACTGGTACACTTGCACAATATCCTGGTCCAGCCAGAGCTGTCAATCTGTGATACTGACCAGGGTGATCAATGCTTTGTGGATGAGAATGACCCTTATTTTGTTGGAGATAAATTTTTATGGCAGCTTTACAGGCAGCAAACTCCTTGTCCTCCACCCTTGTGGTTTCCAGTTGAATGTATGAGGCCCTTTTTTTGGGGGGGGGGGGACATACGTCGCAATATAGTTCTGAATTTCAAAACCCTTTATTTAAAGGATTGAGAAGGAGGCTGTGTCCTTGATGGTATTTTACAATAAATTATTATTGTATTTGCCATTGCTCTTGTCCGTGTCACAGTCGCAACCCATTTTGATGTCATTTGTTGACATTTCATCTGTCTTACAATGCTATTTCAAGGTCATGTCACCTCAGATTTTTTCCCCAACAGGGCCTCAATTATGCAACATTGCACATTAATTCTTTAATCTTTAAAATGGGAAAATGACCTATTTCCTTACCAACATGATTATCGTTGCAATAAGCCTCTTTTCTTTGAACATATTCCTCAACTGTTTCATAGGACCCATGAGAAAACAGGTACTATAAACCAGAATAAAGAAACAGGCAAATGATACAATAATGGCAATCAGTGATAGGTGAGGGTTTAAATATTAACAAGACATTTACTTTTAGGGGAACCATTCAACAACTCCTGTGGTAGACGTAAGAGTAAGCTGAAGTACACGTAGGTGGAAGCTTGGAGCTGTGTGATATGAAATTTAACCAAGTTCAGCCACTAGGTTGACCAAATTAAGCAAAACATACATGCAAATACAAAAGAAGGCAACCAAAGATGGGCAAAAAAGGAGAAGACGGTTAGTAATAATTATTGGGGTTTTGACTGACACTGTTCAGCTTACCATTTTTTCAAAGTTTGATTTTTTTTGTGTTGTTTATAACTCAAAACAAAAATGCTTGGAAGACACAATGGTCACTAAGCTGAGTTTTTGTTATTTACATGACATGGTAATTCATTGCTAACAAAATGTTTTACAGTAAATAAGAGAGAGTTATTGCATAGGCTAAACAAAGTGATTGGACAAAGCCCCTTTAAAACCAATGATTCTTGTAAGTATTCAGTAATGACAGGGTGCTTTGCAACAGGAATACCTACCAGAGCACTGGTAGTTGCCAGGTCTTATTGAAAGCTCTGAGTTTTTCCTTGCAAATGGTTACTTTAATTTGTATCATTGAAAAACAGGTACAAATTTCATTATTACAATCAACAAAATGTACATACCTAGATAATGCCATAAGGTTACCAAGTGAATAGAACACAGCAAATAATTTAATGTCCTTCCATAAAAATATCACTCCCTGACAAAAGAGATTAAGATTTGAGTTGCAATAAAATTAATTGATAGAGCACAAATATAAATAATACTTAAAAATTTTGCGTGTGCCTTTTTTCAATAAACAATGATGGGACAGAAGGGTCTGCATCATGTTTTGAACATTAGAGGGTTTTTTTTTGGAACAATTAGCAATTAGCAAAATTTCTCATCTGAATATGCAGCCATATTTAACATTCTGAGACCAAAAAATTTATCTTTATGGTCAAGTAATGCTGTTTATTGCAGAAGATAATACAGTCAACTTCACTGTAGGAACTTTGAGTTAGTGTCCTCATTTGCGAGAGTCTATAATAGTCCATGGAAGATCACTTCAGTCAGACATCTTGAATTTATTTTTGCCAGGGATTTAACTGCTGTCTGTATTATCGGGGTGTCCGTTATATAGTGGGGTGTCCGCAAGGCAAGATTTGACTGTACTATACACTTCCATACGCTAGAAGTTTGGCTCTATGGAAATAGTTTTGTTCTTTAACGAGTTTCAGTGTATTACAGAATAAATAATAACACTTGAGACACTTGCATTGAGACACAACTTTTTCCTGGGTGACTAGATATTAGTTTAACAAATGAACGAAGGGGACAGTTTCATAACAAAATGTGGAAATACATAACTGTAGGAGTGAAACACAAAAATTTGGTCTCATCTGAAATCGGTTTACCACCGTAAGAATATGGAAAAACTACAGAGCTAATTGACTTCATCATTGATTCAGTAGATGAAATCATCTTTTTTTTTGTTATTTATACAGCCACAAGAAGGACACAAACAAAGGACAACTAAACATACTCTATCCAATTAATTATACTAATAATTTATAATATAATTTATAACTGTTGTGGAAGCTCTCCTAATGGACAACGTCATTGCTGCCTTCTGGCCTGTTTTTCTCAACTCTCACACAAGCTCTTTTACATTCAGTAAGCGGCCAGCTCCAGCTTCCCGTCCCGAGGCTGTGCACCCATGAGAGCTGCCACTGTATACTTATACTTTATCATTATCAATTCTATTGCTGTATTGAAATACGGTATCCTACGCCAAGGGCATGATCTAGCAGCACCCAGTGGCCCCTAGTGTCTTTTTTTTTGTCTGAAGTGACTACAAAATCCAGGGCTCAAAATAAAGGACGGCAGGTCGCCGGTCATGATGACCGGCCAAATATTTTTTAGTACGGAGAAACCCCAATTTTGGCCGGTCAAATAATGAATACTACAGGTGTATATTTTTTTCTGGCCTATGGAAGATCGTTGTACTATACTGATGTTCAGGTTTTTGGCAGCAAGTTGGTGAAAAATTCATTCACACATTTTTGAGTTCCTTTTTTGCGGTTTTTGCACATTTTCAGTGTCCGTTATACCTTGAGTATCATCGTACAGCGGTGTCTGAAGACCTCTCAAGTCTCCCAGGTTCGTCCAATATTTGCATATCCGTGAAACTGAATCTTTTTGGTTGCCCGGCAGGTCATCACTTAATATTTTCGGCAAAGAAGTTGATTTGGCGAGAAATCTGTTCCACAAACAGCGTGTTTATTATTAGAATCAATAAATATACAGCAGAGCTTTCGTTTGGGTCGTCGTGCAACTTTATTGCGAAGGACTCATTAACATCATCAAAAATTTACATAATGCTGTTTACACAAAGGAGAATTTTAAGCGCCGAGATGGGCAACTTTCGTTCTCGACTAGCTTAAATTTTCATCAGACTATTCTGGAATCGAGTCCAGAAACAAGATTCATGTTCGATATCAAGAATTACTATAATTGATCGATTATTCCCGGAGAAACAGTACAGGACGACATGTTGAGAATTGCGATCAATTTGCCCGAATTCCGTCAAAGGTGACTTTCACAACCCTCTTACAAGTAGAAGTGAAACGTTAGATGGACGAAAACTGTTAGCTGTCCATTAATTTTCCAACGGATAATGGATTATCGTTAGTGTATGTTTTCCCAAAGACGGCACATTACTGATTACAGCAAAGCAGAAAGTACGGTACGACCTGCTGCATCGCTGCATTGTTCCACAACTTGGTTTGTTGTTGTTACGCTTTGTTGCGTTTCATTACGACATGACAACAAGAACTTAATTTATTGCGGCGTTCTTTTTCTTTAGAGGTTTTAGTACAAAGCAGCAAAACAAAAAATCCAAAGAAAAAATCCTTACTGCATTATAAAGTAATACGCATCAAGAGACAACTATATGGAAAATATTATATTAAAAATGTTGCTATCCAAAAATGACTGGTCAAAGTGACCAGCACAACCAGAGTTTGACCGGTCAAGTCCACGATCAGACCGGACATTGTCCGTTGACCAGCCGTTATTTTAAGCCCTGAAATCTTAGCTTTTCTTAAAACTCATATGTTAGGCATCCTGGATTACATAGACTCCAAGCACTGGGCTCCCTTCACTTTTTTCTTAGAGCACAGCCTTGCATACAGTTTATAGGCAGACCAGGTCAAGCATACATTGTACACACATAGATCCTATAACTATTACTGATCATTTGAAAACTGAACCTGTTAGTCCTTGTTGCTAAAAACAATGGTTATCACGGCACAACAAAACTGCTGTCTGAAAGCCTGGGGCTAGTGGGGCAACCCACCATGTTAACATGTTTAATTACGAGGTGTTAAGTAATGATGGGCAGGCAACATCATTTGCTTTAACTTTAGCAGCAATTACAGACAAGCAAATTATAAAAATTTTTATGCCACCTTGTATACTGTGGTCCAATTTTATTTCAGTTTAAATTTCATTTTCCTGTGTTTTGTGACATGACAAAGTATGATAATGAGCTTGAAGCAAAAAAAAAAATGAAATAGATACCACAGTGAGTGGTAAATTTTAGACTCAGTGTGATTGAAAAGAGGTTTTGAATGGACAAAATTTCTAAAAAGACATACATCAATACCTTGTATGCCAATTCACTGCTCATTATCAGGGCTTTCAAAATGTTTTGAATTTACGTACCAAAATGGAGAACACCACACCAATACAAAAGCAAATAATAAATCCTTTGATCCGTGTTGACCAGCTCAAGGTAGTTGCATCAGATATCTAGTAAAGAACAATAATATTATTGTGAAAGGTCTGAACCCAGGAGTCATTTCAAAAGTAGGTTGAGTTTGATCTTCCGGGTGAACATAGTCCTGAAGTCAGGACTACATTCACCCGGACGATCAAACTCGACCTACTTTTGAAATAATATTATTATTAAGTCCTGAGAGGTGGTTTTGACATTTGAGTCTGTAAATGAAATACTCCATTGTCACCATTCAATTAAAACTTTCACGTGGTACTTTCTGTTTATCAACATCTTACAACATGAAATGTGGAAATTTTGCTGAATTTTTTTTGACTTTGGTCACTCTTGGGAGCAAAGACTTACGAAGATACAGTGGAATATAAAAAAGTGACCAGTGCATGACCACAAAATTTGGTCGTATTAGATTTGTTGTGTTAATACTGTATTGTACTGGTCACAATGAATTTTCTTCCTCAAGTAAAGAGGTCTAGATGTGTTCTTGAACCACACAATTCACTAATTTTTTAAAGCAATAATTTTAAAGCTTTCTTGGCTCTTCATTCATACTATTAATAATACAGTTACATTCCATAACTTTATTCTGCAAAAAGGTTTAGTTGCAGCTATCTAAAATTGCCAGTAGCATTTCTAACTCTAATGTGGAATGAATGCCTGTCCTCACTTTCACACAGCAACTCCTCATTTAGTCTCAAGATTTACTACAGGAAATAGATGCCCAATTATTTAACATTTTATTGCAGTGAAAGGTTAGCTTGAATAATAATTTTAAAAATCACAGCTATGTTTTCATTTTAATTAGGCTAATATGAGCTGAGTTTAGAATCGAAACTCCTATAAATTCACAACGTTAAGGTCAACAGTTGCATGGTAGTGTAAGCATGTGGTGTAATTAAATTTTATGATTATAATTAAAACATTTTCAGAAAGTAAATTTTCAACCTCTTTAAATAATGGAACGGAAACAAGATACTAAGGTTAAACTCTAAAGTCAAATTTCAGTCTAAACAGTTTGGTCCACAACTACAACATAGAAAACGCCGACTAAAGAGTTTAAAGACCCGCAGAAGGTCTCATGCGAAATGCTATGACAATAAAATAGAATCAAAGAAGACTATCGCACCTCCGTTATAATTCCGTCTTGCTCTGGGTCTCTGCCTGTTATTGTAGACTTGATTTTCTGAATGGTGGAGGGCGCCATCTTGCCCAGGTTACCCAGCATTCAATGAAAACCGAAATCACGTGGACGTGATGTACATGACTCAACAACAACGTAAGCTTTATTTGTACAGTATCTTGCAAAAGCTTTAACTCGGCATAAAGTTACAATTTATAACACAATGCAATGACTACTACAGTCAATCAAGCGTTATCAGCATGATTTGATAACAAATTAGTACGTAAATCATTACATAATGAGACAAATTTCAACAAATGTGAATTTACGGAAAAATTCTGTGAATTCATCAATTTAATTATTATATTATTAATTCTGTGTAAGATAGCTGATTAAAGTCGACAAAATTTTGTTGGATTTGATTGTAGAATTTCTCCCTTGGGATTGAGTATTTTGGACAATGGAAGAGAAAATGAAATTCGTCTTCAATTATACCAGTCTCGGGTGGGTAGGTTTTTTCGTTGGGTAAGAAAAAATCTCTGGTTACAGGGGCGTAGCATGAAATTTTTAAAGTGTATGCACGGGAAGAAAAGTTAGAGCGCTGAAGGCACTTCAAATTAGGGTGCTCCTCCAGAAAATTTCTGAATTTAGTTTCTCGGCAATGTCATTTCCAGCCCTTTCCACAGGGCATTTTTCATGAATAAATACGAAGGGAAATGCAGAAATTAGTTGTTTCTTTTACCCATATAGCAAGAGACTATAAAGGGGACAGAGAGGGCATCCCCCATATACACCCTATTCCATAGGTAATTCGTCTCGAGTTATTTTTAGAATCGGGATAAAGTTACCTCGCGCGAGGCGTGGATGTTTCGTGGAGGTTTCGCATGACCAAACGCCGTGCAAAACATGTCGGGCGAGAGGCAATGAAAGCGTAAAAAGATCGAGAGCATTCCTGAATATTGAAGCGAAATGAGTCGGCGCTCACCTGGGAAAAAGGAATCGCTGGACTCTTTGACAACCCGTGAAATCAGTTTAACTCGAAGTTGTCGTAACCTCAGTGCTTTAATAAAATGAGAAATTTCGCCGGTCTATTGAAACCGGTCGTTTGTACAATTTAGGGAGTTTAAGATCCAACGACGCGGACGACAACTAGAACGTCAAAAAAACAATAGGTTTAATTAGCAAAACAACAACTTCGCACGTGCAACACACTTTTTTGTTCATTTCTTTCCCGTTTTTGCACGACTACGACGTGAAAATGCCTAATTTCGCGTTTTATGGAGGACGTAAATAAGCAACGACGAAATTTTATTTCTCTTTCTGAGCTTGAATATGGTCCCTTGAAATTCAGCTTTAGGAGGGTTCGCCTACAATTGACAAAGTAAGTGGGTAGGAATAATCGCTATAAAGACTGAAAAAAATAAACATCAAACCAGAAATTGCTCTCTTCAAACTGTAAATTATAAATGATCCTGAGAGAATATTCAGTGTGTTAAGGATTTCCCTGCTCTACTGTTAGCTCTATACAAGAGAGGAAGGGCGATTCTTTTTTAATTTCGGTTTCGCTGACACAGCTTTCGCAGAAATCTCGCTGTAGTCGTTTTCGTCGACAAAAGGAATAGCAAAATCGCTCTCCGCGTCTTCCCCCATTTTGTTCTGCGTCATTTCGTGAAGGACGCGTGGCTCTCAGCGTGGGTCATCCACGCGGAACACATTCGCGCTATGTGATTGGCTGTTGTCTAATCCCCCTTGAGATCTGTGGTGTTAAAAATAACTCGAGACGAATTACCTATGGAACAGGGTGTATATGGGGGATGCCCTCTCTGTCCCCTTTATAGTCTCTTGCCATATAGTTATTGGTATGACAGGTACAGTGTTAACAGAAAAAAATAAAGGGTAAGACAGAGGCGCCATCAAGTGCTGGTTACAAGCAAAGACGCTAATGTAATGCGAAAAAATTTATCCGTCATCCCGATTTAATGATAAAAATGCTTTCAAGAAAAAATACAAAAATTTGCCAGATTTCAGTTGTACGCATGGGCGTATATGAGTATATGGACGCTACGCTCCTGGGTTAATAAAGCAAAAAAGTTGGGTTGATATAATTACCAAAATTACTTACTATGGGCAGGGTGTAATGGGTAGGATGAACGAACTCGAATGTTACAATTACAAGGATATGGGCACGTGAAAGTAACGACCCTCGTTACTTTCGGATTACGCAGCCTTTCACTGCCTAAGGCTACTTTCGGAGTCGTTCAGCCTATGTTCAGTGGGTCGCTGCTTTCGGTTAGCTAAAAATGCGTACCGTACTTTGGCGTTTCGAAGTTACGCTAATAAAATCGCAAAAAAAGGATACACACTTTTTATTTGGAGAAAATTGTTACATGTTATTGTTTTGAACAACAATATTCGAAAAAATCAGTCTTCTGAATAATCTACGTTAGAAGCAGTCATTTCCCATCAATACCACTAATATTAGATCGTATTGTCACGGAGCTATTGAATTTAGTCGTTACAGGCTTTTTTGATCATAACTGACTAAACTTAAGATCAGTTTGCAAGAGCCATGGTTTGGTCATAGCCTTTCCAGACGTCTTTGATTTCTTTCAATTCTAGCTGCAAAACTGAAAGGGAATTTTTTTTAGGTCGCTAGCCAGTTTAGAAAGGTCGTTATTTTCGAAGCGTGGCTACTTTGGGAGTAAGTAACTGTCGTTACTTTCGGAACTTAATGGTATGATACTAAAATAACATCACAGAAAAAAAAAAAAACAACAACAGAAAAGAAAACAACAAAGTACAAATGAAAGGATAGAAAGAATGTATAACACATTGTCACTATGGTAAAAGGAGAAAGATTACTGTCAAATTTTAGCCTAGAGGTATGCCTGTACAGCAGGCAAGTAGCATAATCATGATTTTTTAGAAATTTTTACTTTTAACTCTACCATTCCGGCTTTTCCTGGCTCCAAGAAATGAGTAAAAAAGAAAGAGAAATATGCGAATTTGAAATGGATTTGAAGAATTTTTTTTGTTTGCGCTAAAAATCTAAGTAATGATAACATAATTTCTGCCTAAAGGCCAAATCTGAAATGGGTACGGATTTTAGAGATCTGGTCTGAAAACGGATGGGGAAAATTAGAGAGCCGGGCGGCGGCACACCCCCAGCAAGAATTCCCAGGAGTACCCCCCCCCCCGGAGTTAAAGCAACGAGAACGCTGACGTCCCGGACGTCATGAAAAGCAACTGGAAGTTTGATACCTCGCTTGATAGAACGCTTCTGTCTCACACAACGAATATGAATGCCTTTGTTTTAACTCCCACTGTACAAATTTGCTTATTCAGATCAGCACTGGAAGAGAGAAGAAAAGCAACTTCCGGTTGCCATTTTTGACTTCCGGTACGCCAAAGTTTTCGTTGCTTACTGGTAAGTTCCCCAGTAATGTACAGAGGTCGTCAAAACTCAGGCAAATACGCGCCGGGTTTTATTTATTTAACATTTATAAAAATCACATAGTGGACCACCGCCCGCTTAGACTAGCTAATCTGCTAACTGCGGGCAGAGGATATTGCTTGCTGTAAAATTTGCAATAATTAATAAACAGTTGAATAGTTGAGCGAGAAAAGGCACGCGCGTCTTATTTTCGCAAGGTAAAAACCCACTGGTTCTAATCTTTTCTCATAGTGCTTCCCAACCCTCCTCCACATAGCACATAGCAGCCACTTCTCTACAATGACCATTCACCTCTATTCCCAAGGTCTGCTTGCAAAGTGCTCCCTAGGCTATGCACAGCCTCCACCCTCCCGCAGAAAAAACTCGGAGAAGGGGCCCGCTCTTTGATTTTTTCTGAGGGGAGGGGGCGGCTGTACACAGGTCAAATGCCTTCGAAAATCATAAAGTTCGCAAGTTACTGATGGCGATTTGCGATCCCGTAATCATTTATTCTGCATTTACAGCCGTCTCCTCGAGTCCCAAACTCCCGAAAGAGTCGACGTCTTTCTTGAGATCGGTTTGCGACCCGAAGAGACGACTGAAATTCAGGCTAAGAATCATTCATTACTGTAGTGTCCTACACAGCCCGTTATTTGTGCAATCACACAACGCTTTGCGTATAGCTAATAGAAGACTAGGCATCATTTAAAAGCTCACAACCAGGTCACAAATGATGACCACTAGAGAGTATAGAGGGTTCTCAATAGGGTTATTCAATCACGAAATTCCAAACAAAGCGACGGTTTTATCTGATATACAGTCGACTCCCGATAACTCGAACCTTCAAGGGAAATCGAAAAAAGGTTCGAGTTATTGGGAGTCGAAGAAAATAGCCGAGAGTAAGGTAAAAAAACAGTTTTCACTGCACAGTGAACATTTTAATCACATTTAAAGGAGCTGTGTCACGAAATTGAGCCAAATTAAGAAATTACAAAATGCCCGTTGAATTAAGAGAAACATAAAAATAACCGCTTAAAACTTTAAAGGAAGGTTAAAATAACATAACAGAAACAACAGATGTCGCGGATGGGCAAAACTGAAGAAGATTAAAACGGATTGAACTTAGGATTTTTGAAAACTGTTCAGCCTAACAGTTTTTCAAAGTTGATCCCTGCTGCGATCGAAGGCGAGTAATTGGCAAAATTAAACAAAATGAATTGGACTACCGTGACACAGCCCCTTTAATTGTAAAAATGTCAAGTGAAAATTAAAAGGTACTTCTAGATTATAAATCAGAACGTAACGTAACAAAAGATAGCCTAAATAGAGCATGCGTTTTACTGTTTTGAGAAGGAAAGCTGCTTCACGTTAGCCTGTGATAATCAACATCAGCTTCCTCTAGTAAACTATACTCCTACAACACGTCAATAGGAAATCCAAAATTCAATGTTTCGGACGCCAGTGTACGGCTTTTTTCCCGACTTTTTAAGGGCTCAAAACATGGTTCGAGTTATCAAGGGTAAAATTATAAAGAAAAAAAAAAAAATTAGTTGGAGTTAGCGGGAGTTCGAGTTATCGAGGGTTCGAGTTACCGAGGGTAAGATTACAGTGAATGTATGACGGAAATCCAGGGGAAATCGATTTTAGTTCGAGTTAGCATGAGGTTCGAGTTATCGGGAGTCGACTGTAGATGGGATCAGAGGGGAATGGATAGCTTCCTCGATGTTTTTCCAGCGCCATTTTCGCTGCTATTTTGTCCTCTTTTAACCGCCCAACTCTGAACATGTGGAACTTGCTAGAAATGCGTCTCACTTAACATGTAAATTAGAGATTGTGATCCTATTTATAATTACAAGTTCATAGTGGTCAAATTCCTGAATTGTATGACGCCATTTGACTAGGTCTGATCCGGGAGGGCTAACATTCAAAAGAGACGGGGAGCCTGCCGTTTCACTAAGAGGTGTAAATTACAGAATTTCAGTAAGTTTCGCTTAAAGAAATATCTTCATATTAAAAAGAAACAACAAAGAAATATCCTTTAACGAAATCAATATCACTGTAGCTGTTAGAGAACCACTATCCTTAGTAGAGAAGCCTACGTTGACTTTGCTTTTTATTTTTTTCAAGGTTTCTCTATTTTCCACTCTTATTCCTTTTTTTATCTCTTACTCCGTTTTATTGATGTTAAATTATTGATGACTTAATTGACTGCAAATAGTTTCAATACAGTAGGCAGCATAACTTTTGTTCCGTATAAGTCGCATATCATCATATACCTATGTTACAATGCGCTATAGAAGTATTAAATATTATTATTATTATTATTATTAGCTCTTATTTGATTGGCTATTCCATTATGTTCTCCTCCATTATATGTCAAGTAAAGCCCAGATTGGCCTCCTACAGGGGCTTAATTAATGCGTATTGTCCGACTAGGATCTCCTTGTCTTTTATATATTGGTCGCTCCCCTGCCCCGGGGCGACGGAAGATTACTAGAATTCCCGGAAACTCCGATACAAAGCGTCCTTCCGTGTGCTTGGCTAACAACAAGCTAAGAGAGACTGTGGAACCAAAGCAAGGGACTTCAAGAGCTTTGCTGAACATAACAATCTCAAAAAGAATCATCGTATCTCTTAAGTAAGTAGATGAATGCCTAATTTCTATTTTTTGCAGTTCTTTTTGGCTTACGACTAAACGTCTCAGAGAACATTACGCGTGCGAAGTTGCACTATAGCTCGTTTGTGCTCTAGCGCTTTGACAAAATCGATTACACTCTTTTTTTATTATAAGAACACATTTTATAAGAATATCGAGGCTGAAATTTGCGAATTTAATAATATTTTAAGAATAAACCCGAGGCTGAGATTTTGAAAAGAATACAATTTTTTGTGTTGAAAATCTGTTAATAAATGCACTGAATTATACATGTGTTTTAAGTAACTAATAAAATTACTCCTTTCTCTAAACGGCAAAACTACAGGGACACCCAACGACTGTTTTGTTTAGTATTTCTGTTCGGAGAAACAAATATTGCCTAGAATTTTCTATTGCCTGAGGACTGCTAAAAATTCCTAGATGAAAGTTCCACTCATGTACAACTTTGGAAGCTTATCTAACAAATTCCCTACGATTTTCTGAAGTTTAATTTTCAAATTTCACTCCCTAAGTTAGGCTATTTTTCGCAGAGAAAAGGAAGCCTCAAATTTTCAGACTAAAAAATGCAATAGAGTGAGAAATCAGAAAACGTCTCACATTCGTAAAACTTCGAATTGCATCTAAAATATTCGGGAAAATAATACTTTCGAAAAGAATCAAGTTTCCCTAGGATGACCGAACAGATACAATTTTTATAGTGCTACTTAAGAATGCATTTCTAGACATCTAAAAGTACTGTGGATAGCTTAAATAGTGTTTTCAATGTATTTAGGAGGAAACCGTCGTTGGATGCCCCTGAAACTAGCCTACAAAACGATAAATACAGCACTGAGTAAAACCAAATGTTCAATGCTAATAACAGTTCGATGACAGGTACCTGCAATGCTTATGGACAGTGCCTCCTAAGCTTTAATTTAAGAATAATACAAGCATTTTCCAGCCTTAAATCAGCAGAAAAACAAGAATATTCAGCCTGGACCGGAAAAACAATATTCTTATATAAAATAAGGGTGTAAATGTTTCTGACATAAATGTAAAAGAAAAGAAGTTTAAAAGGAACGAATCTTTTTTTCAAATTCTTGAACTTAATGTATTTTATGATTTAAGTAAATAGAACTTTCACTTTTCTTGCACTGACGCCAAGTGTGCTGATGAGGAAAAAATATAT
>CALNXI010002061.1:62421-83773 GCA_942486025.1 Porites evermanni
GGGGGGGGGGGCTAAGGGTGAAATTCACCCCTACAGTAGGGGGGAGGGGAAAGAGGCTTCTGAAAATAGCCAATAGCAGGCTATTCTAGATACTAAATCTAGAATCTCCCCTCATCATCATCAGGTCGAGCTAGCTCAGACACCCTGAATGGTCTATTTCCCAGCAACACTTTCCTTTCAAGGACATATTATTTTTCCAGATCTCCCAGCCAGCAAAAAATTTGTCTGAAGAAAAGATATTTTGAGGAACAGATCCATCGGGTGCCCCTATATATGCTTAATATGCTGTTTTGTAATTGTTTTTTGCAAAAAATTAGAAAAAGAACAGTGTCGGGAAGAATATCTAAGCGAGCACCTCACCCTTACCCTCTCTCCCTAATCCCCGGCCCTCCTTTTCCCCTTCGCTCCCTATCCCTTACTCCTTTCGACGCCTGCAACGCAGGCTATCAACGTTGCGCCTACGTTAGACAACTTAAAAACTTTTCAATGGACACGGATTTTATAGTACACTGATCAATTGCAGCACTGAAAGTTTTTAAAGAAAATCTATCGACGAATTTCGTGAAAGTAGCCCTAGAAATTACAAAAAGAACTCAGCATTGCGTTTGACTGATTCACATGTTGTCATGGTTGATCGAAATCGGGCAAGTCTACTTACGTTTAGTCGGTTGTAGAATGCATAAAGGTCATGTGCAAAACGAATGAGTGATAAAAACTTTTCGGAAGCATCCAAAAGGTAGCAAATTTGTTTGCACTAAATCCAGCCTTCATTTCATACATAATTTATACCTTTTAGTAGAAATTCAAAGATATCTCGAAAGTCCTCGTATAGATTTTTGTGAAACTTCTTACAACAGAAGACAAGCACCCAAAGTATACGTAGCGTAAAGCATTTCGAAAGAAAATGCCGTTAAAGGCAGAAATTCGATTTAAAGCTAAAACTATTGTGACGCCATGGTCACGTGGTATTTATTCCGATCTCCTCAAAAATAACATCATAATAAAGTTTAGTTTATGTGAAATACATGTGTTATAATGTTTTTCCAATAAAGATCAAGTACTCCCTAACGATGACATGAAGCCATCGAAACGTCAAGTTTCTTTTATATCGGGACGCGTTGATTTTAGTTTTAAAATAACTTTTCCTTTCAGAGCCTAAATAATGGATCCCCCACCCACTGCACCACCCATGGCTCAGCCGTATTCCCCAGGGCAAGCGATGTATCCACCGGCATACCCCCCGGGTCAGTATCCAGTGGTAACTCAACAACCGGCACCGTATGCAGAACAGACTAGCAACACCACTGTAGTGTTGAGTCAACAACAAGTAGTGCTGCAACAGGCACAACGGAATTGGAGCACTGGACTGTGTGGTTGCTTTGAGGACTGTGGCTCTCGTAAGTATTCTTTAAGCGGCACTCAAATGAGTTAATGTGGCGTTGATAAAAGTAACTAATTCACATTCGCATAAAAGCCACCCCATACCTTTTGATGGATAAGTTATGGGTGAAAAACTTTGCATAGGGCATATACTGTGGGCTGATAGAGAAAATTTACCCGAGCCGCTGAAGGGGAGGAGGGTGGGGAAACTTGCTTGTCCATTGTACAGTAGACTTGCGAGAAGACAGCGAATTCAACAACACCAAATGCTTTATTTGCACGACCATAAAGGAATTACAGTGTTGCAAAAGCTATTAGTCTAAATTTAAGTACTAATTCAGCTAATTAGTACGTGCAAAACATTACAGTTCTCATTCATTCATTCATTCATTCATTGATATTAATTTGGTTCTTAATTCAAAGCATTGCTAGATAAATGAAACTAATTGACAGTTAATTAAATAATCAGAAGAATTGATAAGAAGAGATATTAAAGTATCTTGTGAAAGTGATTTGAAGTCAGGTATTTTAGTTTCTAGTTTGGAGAAAAATATGTCTCTGATCTGAGAATAAGCCTCACAATCTAGTAAATTTTCATCTTCAATTTTGTTACTTGTACAAAAGTAACATATCCTTTCATTGCGAGGGATTTTTTCGTAACTACCTGTTTCAACTCTAAGTTGATGACTACTTATTCTAAATCTAACTAATGCTTTTCTCGAAGGGTTTTTTTTGGAATTTGTTTGCTAGAGCGTATAAAAGGCCTAGGCAATTTCCCTTGGGACCGTAAAGGACCAATAGACTGCTTTACAAGGGAGCACGCAGTAATCTAGTTGATTTTAAAATCGTCAAGCGGCGGCTTTTACACGAATGAGAATAGTTATAACTTTATTTATGAAGTGTTAGTATTTCTTGCTCGAATGTACTCATTGAGGGCAGTATTCAGTCACGTATCACGCCTAATGGATACGGCTCCGCCATTTTTACGTGGTTATCAATACCTTCTTACTCAGTTTTCTTAAGACCCCAGACCCCAAGTATTGGTCCGGATCCGGAAATCGAATCCGCGACTTCCCGCTCTGCAAAAAAACGCTCTTCCACCTGAGCTAACCCAGCCACGTGTATTTTATTTTGTTTGTGTTTCAAGTGTGTATGGGCTTTTTCTGTCCTTTCTTCCTGCTATTTGATGTTTCGTCCAGGATGGGCGAAGGATGTTGCTTTCCTTGCTGTTGCCCAGGTGCACTGTTGGGACTCAGGATCAAGCTGAGAGTGCAGGAGAATATTCAGGTATTCGACAGGCATTAAGAGCTTAAAAAACAACCTCGTTCTAGTATGGTCGTAAAGCACATCCTTTATACTTTGTTGTGTGAAAATGTTTTCCGCGGCCCGCAAAAAGTGTCCCGTAGAGAAACGGAAACGTGAAGACCATTTTGCCACCTAAATCAATTTACGGGGCAACATGTTACCCTACATACCTACGCAAACAATTTAAAAATTGCTCTGGAAAACCTTCCACATGTTTCTTACCGCTTGAATATCGGATAATAGACACATATGTAACTGTTACCTTTTGATTTATATCTCATTGTACCGAATAAGTGCTAAAAACGCTTTCATTGCACACTCGTGTATGTCAACACCGAGTTAATATTATCAAAGCAACCATTTCAGCTTCGGTTCGTTCCACAACGGAGATTCTATTTTTCAAAGTCTATATTTAGACTTAATTTAGACTATATTTAGCCACTACTGCAAAATTGTGGCAGTATAACTTTTCTTTAATATATATTTGTTAATTATGGCCTCGACCAAACCTTTAGACTTAAAAAGAACCTCTTTCACTTTGAAAGGAGGTAATGAGGGCCAATTTTCGTGAAGAAACCAAAAACTAGTTATTAAGTTTTTCACCTTTTTTTGTATCAACGGACAGAGTTCTCTATAAGAGAATAAAGAAACAATACCAAAAAGTTGCGTCTACAACTGCAATGATGGTTTTTCATTTAATTCTTCACCCCACATTTCTTGTATGTGATTTTCATATAATCATTATTTTAATACCAAAAACAGGATAATTCACCCATGACTGACTTCATTTCATCCAATTGCAGGGCTCCCTTTTTGACGATTATTGTGTGGTTCAGTGTTGTCCACTTTGTGTTCTCTGTCAGCTGGCCCGTGAACTTAATCATGTGCAACGCCGCGGTTAACTCCTACCAAGCTTATATCTATAAGAAACGCCAGCTTTGTTCTCAAAAGTTACCGTCTCCATGGAAAGGCAATCGCGGAATTTAGAGTAGTTAGGGCGGTTCTCTTTCAGTTTTCTATATTTTTGTAGAGGATGCTACGGTAATGCCACGCTGTATAATGAGTATAGCTAGTAGAGCTAAAATTGCAATGAGTAAAACAAAATTAAAAGTTAACGAATGCCTTCGTTTGTATTTCGTCTATAACAGAAAAGCATAGACTCAGTACCCTTTAGCGTGCACATAGCCTGCGTAGCAAGCGTTTCCATTTAGTTTCGGGGCAAAGAAAGACCGAGGAACGGGGTTTTCGGCTTTGACCGGGCAAGAAATAAAACGAGAGTCAAAAAATGCGCCATTTTTTGCGCAGTCTTCGACTCTCGTTCCTCGTTCTTTGCTCCGAAACCGCACGGAAACGCTTGCTGCGAAGGCTTACGTGCACAGTACTCTGTGGCTTCGTTTGCTCTTCAACTGCAATAGGTTATGGTCACACCAGTCCCATTTCATTACTGTTCACACGAGAACGGTGTGTATCCGTTTACATGGAACGTAGACGCACGGAATCCGTCAAGGCAAATTTTTGTTTGCGTTTGCAAATGTGAAGGAACGTTAAGAGGAGATAGGCGTAGCCTGCAAGCAAGCTCTCCATTTGGGGGATACCGTAAAATTCCGAAAATAAGCCCCTCCATGTATAAGCCCCTCCAAACATACGCCCCCCAAACTCATAACGCAAAAAAGACCCCGCTAAATCGCCCCTCCAAACGGGGGCTTGTACTTGGAAATTGCCCTCAAATACAAAGTAAAACAAAGCAAAAACGGTTAATTTCCTTCCAACTATAAGGCTAGCCCAATCGATTTTGAAACGCAAATTTCCCTCCGTAGATAAGCCCCTCCGAATATAAGCCCCTCCAAAATTAAGCCCCTCAAAAAGGGCGTTTACAAAATATAAGCCCCGGGGCTTATTTTCGGTATTGTACGGTATTGTACGGTATTGTGAGAAGTCAGGCGCGAGTGGCACGTGAGATCAAAGGAGCCCCTCGCTTGCGCGTTCTCGCATCGCTTAAAACTGGTAAATTATCATTATCATCATTAATCACTGTTGTATTCGTTGGCGTCATATCATCAAACTTTGGGTACCTACGATTGATCTGATAACCAATAGGCCCGGAAAAAAAATGCTATTTAGATACCGAATTTCAGATGTCAGAGGTGAAAACTAACTTGTAACTGAGAAATGGCTTACATTCAGTAGACCGACCTCGTTTTTCTAATTCTGTAGTATGTTGGAACTGTCCAAAATAATCACGTTCATTCCTGTCTCGTGGATTTTATATAGTAACAGTGCTCACGTTGTGGGTGACTCCTCCTAAAATGTATAGGAATAACGTTGCGACAGTTACAAACTTGCAGGAATGACAATCCCCCAGGAGATACTCCTACATATGCGCTAGATAGGTATGTGCCGCCCGTTAGGCAATAGTTTTTGAGGGTCTCCATCCTGAATAGAGTATTGTTTTTTTTTTCATTTTTACCCTTGTTGGCACTATGTTCCCGTTGTGATCCTTAAATAGGATATCTAAATTGTATCAGCTTTTCCAGGCTCCAAGATGGTAGCGAGCTTAAGCAACGAGAACGCTGACGTCCCGGACGTCATGAAAGGCAACCCGAAGTTTGATATCTCGCTTGATAAGTTCTTGAAAGAATGCTTCTGTCGAAGACAACGAATCTGAATGCCTTTGTTATTACTCCCATTGTACAAATTTGCCTAGTCAGAGCACTGGAAGTGAGAAGAAAAGCAGGTTGACATTTTTGACGTCCGGTACGTCAAAATTCTCGTTTCTTACTGGTAAGTTCCCTAGTAAAGTACAGAGCCGGTAGTGAAAACTGAGGCAAATACGCGCCGGGTTTTATTCATTTAACATTTTTTACATTTTTTCTCTAGTCTTGCTTGGGAGCTATTTGTATATATATAACATAGTGTAACCACTGCTCGCCTCGACTAGGTAATCTGCTAACTGCGGACATTGGATATAAGCTTGCTCTAAAATTTGTAATATTAATTAATAAAAAGTTAAACAGTTGAGCGAGAGAAGGCACGCGCGTCGTTATTTTCGCACGGTAAAATGTTCCTTACCCACTCAGTTCTAATCTTTTCTCATAGTGCATCTCAACCCTCGCCCACATAGCACATAGCAGCCACTTCTCTACAATGACCATTCACCTCTATTTCCGAGGTCTACTATGCAAAGTGCTCTCTAGCTAGCCTGTGTGTGTATAGCCTTCCCCTTCCCTCGGAAAAAAAATCGGAGAAGGAGCCCCCTCTTCGATTTTTTCTGAGGGGAGGGGGTGGCTGTACACAGGTTAAATGCCCTCCAAAAATTATTGAGTTTGCAAATTATTGATGGCAATCCAGTAATCATTTACACCCTGAATTTTCAGCGGTCTCCTCGAGTCCCAAACTCCCGAAAGAGTCGCCGTCCTTCTCGGGAGTTTGCCACTTGGAGAGACCACTGAAATTCAGGCTAAGAATAATTTATTACGGTAGTGTAATACACAGCCCATCTTTTGTGTAATTATGCAACGAGTTGCGTATAGCTAATAGAAGACTAAGCATCATTTAAAAGCTCACAACCAGGTCACAAATGATGACCATTGGGGAGTATAGAGGGTTCTCAATAGGTTTACTCAGTCGCGGCATTCCAGACAAGCGACGGTTTTATCTGATACTGAGTTGAGATCAGAGCGGAATCGATACCTTGCCCGCTGTTTTTCCGCGCCATTTTCGCTGTCCTTTACTCCTCTATTAACCGTTTAACTCTAAATATGTGGATCCTAGAATGGAGTCTCACTTAACATGTAAATTATGGATTGTAATCCTATTTATATTTAGAAGTTCATAGTGTCAAATTCCTGAATTGTATGACGCCATTTGCCTAAGGCTGATCCGGGGGGAGACTTCCATTCAAAGAGACGGGGAGCTTGCCGTCTCACTTAGAGGTGTAAATTACAGAATTTCAGCAAGCTTTGCGTAAAAGAATATCTTCTTATAAAAAAGAAACAACAAAGAAATATCCTTTAACTAAATTGATATCAATGTAGCTGTTAGAGAAGCCTACGTTGACTTTGTTTAAGTTTTCAGAGATTCTTTTATTTTCTACTCTTATTTCCTTTTTTATCTCTTGCTCGTTTTTAGCCATGCTAAATTATTGATGTTGCAAGTGACTGTAAATAGTTTCAGTACAGTCAACTTTTGTTCTGTCTAAGTCTCATTTTCGTGTATGCATATTTGATCATATACCTATGCTAAAATACGCTATAGAAGTATGAAATATTATTATTACCAGCTCTTATTTGGTTGGCTGTTCCATAATGTTCTCCTCCATTATGTGTCAAATAAAGCCCAGATTGGCTTCCTACAGGGGCTTAATCCTGGGGTCACCCCCCTCCCCCGGGCGACAGAGGATTACTAGAATTTGCAGAAACACTGAAAGAAAGCGTCCTTCTTTATGCTTGGCTAACAACAAGCTAAGAGAGACTGTGGAACCAAAGCAAGGGACTTCAAAGTGCCAGCTGAACACAATCTCACAAAGAATAATCTTATCTTTTAAGTAAGTAAATCAATGCCTAATATTTCTCTTTTCTATCAAACCACAGGGAATCTTTTCCGAGAAGAGGCCCACCGGAATCATATACTTTATGCAGAATAATTTACTGCAGGCAAATTCTAAGATACTATATGTTTAGTTTCATGTTGTCACCAAAAGCTCTTCGTATTTTTTGAGTAGCATAGTAAATAGAGCGAACATAGAGATCAGACTATACATCAGTTGGTCGCTTGCAAGAGGTTAAACACTTATAAAACCCTCAGCACCAAAAAGTGGTCGCGGCCTTTTGCGTTAACAGGAGGTGGTCGTTTACAAGAGATTCCAACTGGTTTTGACGGAGAAACGTTTTGTGTTTTGGATAAGTGGTCGCTTAAGGGAGGTGGGCGCTAACGAGAGTTGGTCGCAAATGGAGGTTCGACTCTATTTGGTTTCCTATATCACGACAATTTTCACAATGAATTGATGCGAAACGAATGCAAGTTTTTTTTAGTTCGATTGCAAGACTGCACACAAGACTGAAACTTTCAAGCTGGTCTTTCACCACGAGCATTTCTGCAAAAGAGGTCCCTTGAGCTATATTCCAGGTTGTATTCACCGCGCTGGCTGTTGTATTTAAACGCCTGTTCATTTTATTTTTTTATGCTTTTGGATACTCGAAAGGAAGGGGGCATGGCGGTTTACGGTATTGACTTGTTTTTCAAGCGGTATTTCGGTAATTGTGATTTTAATCAGTGCGGTATTGCGGTATCATCTAGCCCTTCGGTATGCGGTTTTTTATCCTTCTGGCTAACGGTATTAAGTAAAAGAAGATCCTTCATGGTATTTCGGTACCGTTCATTTGCGTTCCCCTGTCTAATGTAGGCCAATATTTAGAAAACTTTACTTTAGACTTAGCGGTGATATACCCAATTGGTGACAGATAATCTATTATGGAATTGTTGTTTCATCTAATGACACGGGCTTTTCGATCGTTATACACCGATAAATTCGAGGTCTTCTCACGTTTACTCGCAATGGCTAAGGTTGATTTTTGGTGCATACAACTTAGTTTAAGTAAGCGTAACCAATCATAAATGCGGTTTCTGTATTTCCGTATTTGCCAATTTTTGTTATGGTATTGCGGTATTGGGTACCACCCAATATCCCCAGTCCCCCTCTGAAAGAAGTGAAGTTTTATAACTGTATTTGTTAAAAGAACGTAAGGATACTTCGAAATAACGATTGTGGTTATGGTTTCAGAGTATTACGCAATAAGTGCTCTTCCAAACTGGCTCTTCGATATTCAGTGCGTTGTAATTGTGCACGAATGGAATCCGCTTGAGAGTGGGTCTTCTATCTCGGATGAATAACATCTCGAAAATCAGACACTTCAGTTTTCCTCAGCATTTCTTGAGGATTCTAATTCCACTCGTGCGAAATTCTTTATTGCCAACAAGCAGCCTCGCGAAGACGCGAGGCTGCGAGACGATAGGCTAATAAGGCAGTGAGCGAAAGTTCCAACCAAGGCAGAATGAATCTCGAATCGATGTAACTAAGGTAATGTAAGGTAACTTTTATGACGTAATGCAGAGCTTTCGAGCAAACACGTGATACAGAACAGAGATTGCACGAGCCGTGTGCGTGTTTGTGAGGCGATGACCAATCCTTTATTGTAACATAACGTCGTGGTTTGCATGCAATGGCGCTGGCTTAGATAAGAACTAGACGGATTTTAAGAGATAACGCGGACTGGAAGCAGTCTACTGAGTCCCGTGCTTATCCCGTCTTCAACCAAGCAATCGTCGGGTGGATTCATTTGCAATGGCCGTTTTCATAGGATAGGATAGGATAGGATAAGTGCTTTATTATCAACAGAGCGCCTACAGACGCATGTGTTTACAACGATAACAAAGATTTTCGTGCAATAATTACAGAGGTGTACATTTGTAAAATTTATACAACTATTAAACAAGGTTATATTTAACGCGTCTATCTCTTTCGCGGAAGCGATCATATACGTATTTAGCCACCATTTTTTGCGTTTTCTCTCCTTGCTTCATACTTATGAACGTTGTAAGGGCAGAGCTTGCAGTCATAGAGTCAAGAATAAGATTAGTTTCCTTTTTTAGCGTATTGAACAGCTCTCTCCTAGGATCCCTATAGGCTATGCAATAGCTTTATATAGAGGACGCAGTAGCTGTCGCATTTGCCCGCTGGAATTTTTTATTGCCTGCGGCTACGAAAAAATAATAACGCCGCAAAATTTATTGTGTCTTTGAAGACCTCTTTGAAGCAAAATAATTCGGAAGGCTTCATCGGCGCACCATAAATCTCTTTTTTTCCTGAAATGTAGACTTCTTAAGCTTTAAAAAGAGACCAAATAATAATAATGTACGTTGAATATTCGCGGACTTTAATCTCTCTCCAGTCTCGCTCTCTGTTTTCAGCCTCGTTCCCGTTGACTGCTCGAGCGTACTTGAATACGCAAAAGTACGGACTGTTTTGCAGTCTAGATTTTTCGAGGATTCTAAGTTCCCAGAGTAGTCAATCGATAAAAATAGGTAGTAATCAAGTGATTTTTATCGATTTTTCATGGTTTTAACGATATATAAGGGAAGTCTGCCATTGTTGTTTTTGGGCACGAGTAAGAAAACAGATCCACAAGTAACAACTGATCAGCAAACATGAAAATGAGAAATGTGGAAACTATTACACAAACAACTTTCCCTCTAAAACCCTCTCTTTTGTACATAATAATTAAAAAGGTTCGGTTTAATTACATTCAGTTCTCACAGGCAAGTAATCACGAGAAATGCATCCTTAGATAAAGATTTCCTAGCCTAAATTCCACACATTCGTTCGAGTCGGGATTCAGGCGAAAAGATTTTCTTCTATAGATTTCCACTGTTTTCCGATATCATTCGATGAGAATCAGTTTATTGCTAACGATTTTTATCTACTGACTACTCCGGGTCCTCCGGGATGTAACTGGACCCGGATCTACACCGACGTTATTTTGAAAGGGTGCTATATCTAAATCTTGAAAAACTGGGCGCCTACAGATCACCAGGCCAATATAAATAATAGATAAATCGATAAAAGAAACGAGTTTGTCATCAATTTCTACCGATTGATCGATACAATCGATATCAATCAAATCAGATTGACCGATTTCTATCGATTGACTACTCCTGGTAAGTTTGCTTGCAAGACCACTAAATTTTACGCAAAATGAACAGGAAGAGATTCTGTTGTTGCCCCTATTACGCGCTAAATGCAGATCGCAGGCCGCGTATTGCTGACGCGTGAATTAATTACCACCAAGGCAAACGATGTGCAAAGACCGCGGTCGCGGTATGATGATGTCACGATCACTGCTTTTTTTCATTGCTTGCCTCCTTGGGCTCGAATTTGTCTAGAGCGGAAAAAATGCTGCACTAATATGCGCCACATACAAAAACACGCATCGAATCAAAGCCTCGTGTGCAAACTACCGCTGAACGTGGTCGTTAACCTGAGATCTGGCGTTATTATTATTATTTTTTAATGCTTCTCTGCTTCTTTGGGCCGAAGGGGAGAAAAAAAAAAACAGAGATAAAGGGAAAGGGCATGATCGCAGGCTACGTGGTCTTAGAACGAGGCAACCCGCAACTGAAGAACGGCGACAAGTAGACACAGGAAGACTGAGGAAACTTTTGAACACGTATTAAAGTACTCATGTTTTTTTCAGTAAAACCTATATAATGAAACATTTTGTAAAACAAACATTTAGGTTTTATTGCAAAGTGTCCCAGGGGGAATAAAATAATTCTTTTTTTATGGAGATTTGCAATTGGTGGGAAGAAGTCGCCACCTCTTAAACGGATGACCGCAGAAACGGACCCCACCTGTAAGACGAGTACCCAAGAAAACTCACTCTACCGTCTACACAAAACATTTATTCTTCTGGTATTTGGACAGCTAACATGGCGAGTTGAAGACACCTGTTTTGGAGAGGTACTCCGTACCCCACATAGAGCCACACCCTGCAACTACCCTAAGAAGTTTCCGAGCGCATGGCACAGTTCTCCAAATGTAAGAGTGCATATGATTAAATTACGTCCTTTTCGTTAGGTTCCCTTTTGCAAATAACGATGTACTGAAATAGCACTATCATTTATCTTTTTAGGATGTGATCTGGAAGCAGAGATGAGGTCACTAAAAGCCGAAATGTACAGACGGTTTTCCATAACAGGGAAGCGCCCCATCTACACCCCGAGGAATTCCAAGAGTTGTGTACTGAAGCTGAGGCACTATCTATATTTTCTATTATTCTGGCAGCCATGGCCAATAGCAGGCACTCCAATTGACGACCACAGAAACTAGCATAACATACCATAATGCTCTTTGCTTGTCACCCCCAAATTTTGCATAAGCAGTGTCTTCAGTTTCTCTTGGGAGTTAAAATGGCCCCAAGAGAAACTGAAAATAATGCTTATTCAAAATTTTGGGGTGACAAACAAAGAGCATTATGGTATGTTTTGCTTTTTTTTTTATTGGTCAATGAGCGAATACAGGCAAACAACAACAACAACAAAAAGGGCTGTAGCAATTATATACAAGCTATGTTATGGCTTGAGTCAACTTTGCAACTCAGCTAGGCTCGAAACGGTGACTGGCCTGCACAATTCTACTCCAGACAAGTTATCTATGAAAGACCCCTCCGCCCCGAAAAAAAAATGCTACTATATACGGAAGAATCCCCTGCACCAGAATCTTAACTACAGTCCTCTTCGGAAGCAGCTCACTCAGACCACAGCTATACTCTCTTTTATCACTGAATGTGGATCTGCATGAAAAAGAAAATGCAATTGCCAACTCTGATCAGCCCGCTGTTCCTTGTTTACTGCCATCTACACTAAACTGTTTCCAAAAAGCAAACTTGCTATATAAGAACCCCAAGCCTTGGCATAAAACCCTAATTTTGGAGCTAGTCTATGGGAAAGGACACTGTTAAAGTTAAAAACATTTCCTTACAGATATAGAGTATCAAACCCTCCTAAATCTTTTGGATAATTACTTGGCCTTGGTTCTATCTATATAAAGAGTAACTTTCAAACTCAATTATTTCTCTGAATATGCCACTGTGAGAATCTGGACCATGTTCTTTTGCCTCTAAAGACACAATATAATAAGGGTCTGTTGGTGTGGCTATCAATGTGTGCATACTGGGGAATCAATAATCCAACTCTCTTTGAGATGTAAAGTTAAGATCTCACCTTATTATTTTTGACAAAAACCCTGTAAAAGATGCCCACGGTATTATTCGTTCAAAAACTATAACCCTTATGACTCAGTGGAATTACTAATAACAAATGCCGAGGGTGCTTGAATCGAAACACATGATCACTCAAGTGAAATTTCAGGAACACCTTCACGGATGCCTTCAGTTTGGTTGTCACAAAATCAGCTTGTCAACCTTAACCCTCAAAGTCCCAAGAGTGACTAACATCAGTTTTCTTCTGACAATATCAATGGTTGTAGCGAAAACGAAGACCCGAAACGCAGACCCGGAAACGAAGGCCTCCCCCCCACAACTTTTTTTCTTATTTTATTTTATTCGGACTCCAATTCGCCGACGATATAACGGTGCTTTATATTTTTTAATTATTGCTAATATTTGCCCGCTGCTCCCCTACTGTCCTCATTCTATCCACCATTAAAGAGCGCCGACGTACAGTTGAATCCCGATAACTCGAACCCCCACTAACATCGCCCGACCGACCCATTTTTGTCGAAAGGTAAAAAAACGAATTCCAGATCACTAGTCAAAGAAGCAAGTACTTTAATTAATTTACAAGCACACGATCTTGTTTTATTAACACCAATTGGTATGATGTGATGTCCTCGTCTTGGTTTTTGGTTACTTGAAATGAAATCTCCTCCTGTTTGGCAAAAAGGTCGCAAAATGACCTGTGCGCAACTTCGTCTCGAAAAATATACTATGTAAAGTCGGGACTTCAAATTCTTTATGCAGTAGAACAGTTTAATTCACTATTTTTAAGCCGGTAATTTTCTCTCATACATTTCTAAACAGATTGCACAGCAAAGCGTATTCACCATTTTCACATAGACCATAATGCACCTTGTTTACCCCCCCCCCCTCAAATTTTGTATAACCATTGTCTTGGATTTCTCTTGGGATGACTGTAATACCCAGGAGAAATTGGAAACAATGGTTATACAAAATTTTGGGGGCTAAACAAGGTGCATTATGGTCTATGTGAAAATGGTGAATGGGTAAAATCATTGCTCGTTGACACTTAGCGATAGCTATAACTAGTTTAATTCTTATTTGTCCATTTTCACGCTTAAATTTTAATTTACATGCACTTGTCGCACTTTCTTTTTCTATATATATTTCCACGAATCAAGTTAATTGCTTATCTTTTGATAATAAGAGCTTAAAGCAGCGACGTTTTTGAGCCACGGACGTCAACCGGAAGTGGAGGTTTTGCACTCTTGAGCCGTAATTTTGGACAAATTTTTGGTCGAATCGTCTGTATAAGAGTAAAGACACTTAGCAATACAAATTTGGTAGCGTAAAGGAATATTAGAGGAGAAAAAGGCTCACTTCCGAACGAGCTCAAACTCCCTAATGATGACATGAAGCCATCGAAACGTCATGATCAAGTTTCTTTTATATCATTGATTTTTGTTTTAAATTTTGTTTTTCCTTTCAGAGCCTAAATATTGGATCCCCCACCCATGGCTCATCCACATTCCCCAGATCAAGCGATGTATCCACCGGCATACCCCCCGGGTCAGTATCCAGTGGTAAATCAACAACCGGCACCGTATGCACAACAGACTACCAATACCACTGTGGTGGTGAATCAGCAACCAGTTGTGGTGGAAAAGGCACAACGGAATTGGAGCTCTGGATTGTTTGGTTGCTTTGAGGACTGTGGCTCTCGTAAGTATTCTTTAAGCGGCACTCAAATGAGTTAATGTGGCGTTGATAATAGTTATAACAACTTTATTTATTTAGCGTCAGTATTTCTTGCTCGAATGTACTCATTGAGGACAATATTTTCACGTCTCCTAATAGATACGGCTCCGCCATTTTTACCAGGGGCGTAGCCAGGATTTTTCAAAGGGGGGGTCACAGAGGCTACTCACCAGATTGTCATGTCGACATCCACGCCCATATTAACTAAAGACAAGAGCCGTTGACGAAAATACTTCACAAAAAAACAAATTTTAAAAAAGTGGGCTTTTCAACAATGGCTTTTACGGCCAAGATATTGTCATGGCGTTTTCGCTACCTGAATATTGTAGGTTGTTTGCTCAAAAGAAGGCCTACCAAGGGGGGGTCACGGGCACCCCAGGACCCCCCCCTAGCTACGCCCCTGTTTACGTGGTCATCCTAGTCACGTGAAGCGGCTTATCCGTTTCCAAACCATAGACAATACCTTCTTACTCAGTTTTCTAAGGACCCCAAGTATTGGTCCGGATCCGGAAATCGAACCCGCGACTTCCCGCTCTGCAGACAAGCGCTCTTCCACCTGAGCTAACCCAGCCACGTTTATTTCATTTTGTTTGTGTTTCAAGTGTTTACGGGCCTTTGCTGTCCTTACATGCTGCTGACCGATGTTTCGTCCAGGATGGGCGAAGGATGTTGCTTTCCTTGTTGTTGCCCAGGTGCACTGTTGGGACTCAGGATCAAGCTGAGGGTGCAGGAGAATATTCAGGTATTTGACAGGCATCAAGAGCTTAAAAAATAACCTGGTTCTAGGGGACGAGTTTTCTTTAAGGAGCTTTGTCCCACATCTATGAAAATTAAATAAAGCCATTTAATAAAAAGATGCCACCAAAATGAATTGAATGAAGTATGAAAATAACCAATCCATCAAAACAGTAAAAGAACATTTAAAATAACACTGCAGAAAACCTTTTTTACGGCACCCACTTGTTGAGCACAGTGCAAACCTGAGAAACCAACTTATTAAGCCCTAAATTTTATGTTTGAGGCTTCAAGGCGCTCTAGTGAAGTGTGTTCTCGAAGCTTATGTGATTATTACATTACGGGAGCAGTCTGATTTAGCCACTACTGCAAAATTGTGGCAATATAACTTTTCTTTAATATATTTGTTAATTATCGCCTCGACCACACCTTTATTCTTAAAAAGAACCTTTCACTTTGAAAGGAGGTAATGAGGGCCAATTTTCGTGAAGAGTTCTTTGTAAGAGAATAAAGAAACAATACCAAAAAGTTGCGTCTACATGCAACTGCGATGATGGTCTTTCATTTAATTCTTCTCCCCACATTTCTTGTATGTGATTTTCATATAATCATTATTTTAATACCAAAAACAGGATAATTCACCCATGACTGACTTCATTTCATACAATTGCAGGGCTCCCTTTTTGACGATTATTGTGCGGTTGAGTGTTGTCCGCTTTGTGTTCTCTGTCAGCTGGCCCGTGAACTTAATCATGTGCAACGCCGCGGTTAACTCCTACCAAGCTTATATCTATAAGAAACGCCAGCTTTGTTTGCAAGAATTATTGTCTCCATGGAAAGACAATCGCGGGATTTAGAGTAGTAAGGTCGTTTCTCGTTCAGTTTTCTATGTTTTTGTAGAAGATGCTGCGGTAATGTCATGCTGTATAGTGAGTATAGCTATTAGAGCTAAAATTACAGTGAGTAAAACAAAAAGTTGACAATTGCTTTTGTTTGTATTTTCTCTATAACAGAAAAGCGTAGACTCAGTATCCGTTGTCGTGCACAGTACCCTGTGGCTTTGCTCTTCAACTGCAATAAGCTATGTTCACACCAGTCCCATTTCATTTCTGTTCACACGGGATTGATGTGTATCCATTTAGTATGGAAAGTGGACGCACGGAATCCGTCAACGCTATGCAAATGTCTGGAGAAAAATGCCTTTTAGATACCGAATTTCAGAAATCAGAGGTGAAAACTAACTTGTAGCTGAGAAATGGATTTCATTCAGTAGACCGACCTCATTTTTCTAATTCTGTAGTATGATGAAACTATCTAAAATAATCACGTTCATTCCTGTCTCATGGATTTTATATAGTAACAGTGATCACGTTGTGGGTGACTCCTCTTGAAATGTATAGGATTAACGTTGCGACAGTTACAAACTTGCAGGAGTGACAATCCCCAGGAGATAATAATAATAATAATAATAATAATAATAATAATAATATATAGCGCTATTCAGCTACTCTTTCATAGCGCTTTACAATGATCAGATTAACGTAGAACCTAAAAGCTAAAAAATATAACAAAATATCGAGATAAATTAGTTACAAAGCTTAAAAAATATATGTACATTATACAAAAAATGAAATTTAAAAATCTAAGGTCTAAAAGTACTAAGATAAAATTACAGATAATGAAAGAAAAAAAAAAAAGAAAGAAAGAAAAACGTGTATTAAAAATAAAAGTTAAAAACCATAGGCTTCTTTAAAAAGATAAGTCTTCAAATGTTTTTTAAAAATAGCGATTGATGGAAATTTACGAATGCTAAGAAGCAAGTTATTCCATTGCCCTGGCGCAGCAATGCTGAACGCCCGATTTCCATAAGTCTTTAGTTTAGCCAGTGGCACAGTGAGCAGTTCTTGCCCACTGGAGCGTAAAGACCGAGAGCACTTACGATGGCTCAGCAGACTAGAAATGTAAGAGGGTGCTTTTCCATTCAGTGCTTTATAGACTAATAACAGGAGCATAAAAATACTACGTAAATGTACGGGGAGCCAGTGTAGCTTGAACATTATCGGGGTAATCGAATCATACTTCCTTATTAACGTGACAATGCGAGCTGCCGTATTCTGAACACGCTGTAATCTACAAAACAAGTATTCTGGAATACCATATAGAAGTGAGTTACAGTAGTCAAGCTTAGAACTGATCATACTCCTACATATGCGCTAGATAGGTATTTGCCGCCCGTTAGGGAATAATTTTTGAGGGTCTCGATCCTGAATAGAGTATTGTTTTTTTCATTTTCACCCTTGTTGGCATTGTTCCCGTTGTGATCCTTAAATAGGATAACTAAATTGAATCGGCTTTTCCAGGCTCCAAGATGGTAGCGAGCTTAAGCAACGAGAACGCTGACGTCCCGGACGTCATGAAAGGCAACCCGAAGTTTGATATCTCGCTTCATAAGTTCTTGAAAGAATGCTTCTGTCGAAGATAACGAATCTGGATGCCTTTGTTTTAACTCCCACTGTACAAATTTGCCTAGTCAGAACACTGGAAGAGAGAAGAAAAACAGGTTGACATTTTTGACGTCCGGTACGTCAAAATTCTCGTTTCTTACTGGTAAGTTCCCTAATAAAGTACAGAGCCGGTAGTGAAAACTGAGGCAAATACGCGCCGGGTATTATTTATTTAACATTTTTTTACTTTTTTCCTCTCGTCTTGCTTGTGAGCTACTTGAATATATATAACATAGTGTAACCACTGCTCGCCTCGACCAGCTAATCTGCTAACTGCAGACAGTGGATAAAATTTGCAATAATTAATAAACAGTTGAACAGTTGAGCGAGAGAAGGCACGCGCGTCTTATTTTCGCAAGGTAAAAATGTTCCTAACCCACTCAGTTCTAATCTTTTCTCACAGTGCATCCCAACTCGCCCACATAGCAAATAGCAGCCACTTCTCTACAATGACCATTCACCTCTATTTCCAAGGTCTACTATGCAAAGTGCTCTCTAGCTAGCCTGTGTATAGCCTTCCCCTTCCCTCGGAAAAAAAATCGGAGAAGGAGCCCCCTCTTCGATTTTTTCTGAGGGGAGGGGGTGGCTGTACACAGGTTAAGTGTCTTCAAGAATCATAGAGTTTGCAAGTTATTGATGGCAATCCAGTAATCATTTATCCTGAATTTTCAGCGGTCTCCTCGAGTCCCAAACTCCCGAAAGAGTCGCCGTCTTTCTCGGGAGTTTGCCACCTGGAGAGACGACTGAAATTCAGGATAAGAATAATTTATTACTGTAGTGTCCTACGCAGCCCATCTTTTGTGTAATCACGCAACGAGTTGCGTATGGCTAATAGAAGACTAGGCATCGTTTAAAAGCTCACAACCAGGTCACAAATGATTACCATTGGGGAGTATAGAGGGTTCTCAATAGGTTTACTCAATCGCGCCATTCCAGACAAAGCGACGGTTTTATCTGATACTGAGTTGAGATCAGAGAGGAATGGATACCTTGCACGCTGTTTTTCCGCGCCATTTTCGCTGTCCTTTACTCCTCTTTTAACCGTTGAACTCTAAATATGTGGATGCTAGAAAGGAGTCTCACTTAACATGTAAATTATAGATTGTAATCTTATTTATATTTAGAAGTTCATAGTGTCAAATTCCTGAATTGTATGACGCCATTTGCCTAAGGCTGATCGGGGGGGGGGGACTTCCATTCAAAGAGACGGGGAGCCTGCCGTCTCACTAAGAGGTGTAAATTACAGAATTTCAGCAAGCTTTGGGTAAAGAAATATCTTCATATAAAAAAGAAACAACAAAGAAATATCCTTTAACTAAATTGATATCACTGTAGCTGTTAGAGAAGCCTACGTTGACTTTGTTTAAGTTTTCAGAGGTTCTTTTATTTTCTACTCTTATTTCCTTTTTTTATATCTTGCTCGTTTTTAGCCATGCTAAATTATTGATGTTGCAATTGACTGCAAATAGTTTCAGTACAGTAGATAGTATAACTTTTGTTCTATATAAGTCTCATTTTCGTGTATGCACATTTGATCACATACCTATACTAAAATACGACTTAGAAGTATAAAATATTATTATTACCAGCTCTTATTTGGTTGGCTGTTCCATAATGTTCTCCTCCATTATGTGTCAAATAAAGACCAGATTGGCCTCCTACAGGGGCTTTATCCTGGGGGTCACCCCCCTCCCCCGGGCGACAATGGATTACTAGAATTTGCGGAAACTCTGAAAGAAAGCGTCCTTCTGTATGCTTGGCTAACAACAAGCTAAGAGAGACTGCGGAACCAAACTGGGACTTCAAAGTGCTAGCTGAACATAATCTCACAAAGAATCATCTTATCTTTTAAGTAAGTAAATCAATGCCTAATTTCTCTTTTCTATCAAACCCTAGGGGGTCTTTTCCGAGAAGAGGCCCACCGGAATCATATACTTTATGGAGAATAATTTACTGCAGGCAAATTCTAAGATACTACATGTGTAGTTCCATGTTGTCACTAAAAAGTTCTTCGTATACTCTGAGTACCATAGTACATACATACAGCGAACAAAAAGATCAGACCATACATCAATTGGTCGCTTAGAAGAGGTTAAAAACTATAGAAAATTATAAAACCTTCAGCACCAAAAAGTGGTCGCGGTCTTTTAGGTATACAGGAGGTGGTCGTTTACGAGAGTTTTCAACTGGCTTTGACGGGGAAAAGTTTTGTGTTTTGGATAAGTGGTCGCTTAAAGGAAGTGGTCGCTAACGAGAGTTCGTCGCAAATGGAGGTTCGACTCTATTTGGTTTCCTGTATCACGACAATTTTCACAATGAATTGATGCGTAACGAACGCAAGTTTTTTTTTAGTTCGATTGCAAGACTGCACAAGACTGAAACTTTCAAGCTGGTCTTTCACCACGAGCATTTCTGCAAAAGAGGTCCCAAACGGATGAGCTATAATCCAGGTTGTATTCACCGCGCTGGCTGTTGTATTTAAACGCCTGTGCATTTTATTTTGTTTTATGCTGTTTGATACTCGAAAGGAAGGAGCATGGCGGTTTACGGTATTGACCTTTTTTTTAAGCGGTATTTCGGTAATTGTGATTTTAATGTGCGGTATTGCGGTATAATCTAGCCCTTTGGTATACGGTTTCTTATCCTTCTGGCTAACGGTATTCGGTAAAAGAAGATCCTTCACGGTATTTCGGTACCGTTCATTTGCGTTCTTCTGTCTAATGCACAGGTCAATATTTGGAAAACTTTACTTTAGACTTAACGGTGAATGATTACCCAATTTATGACAGATAGTCTATTATGGAATTGTTGTTTCATCTAATGACCGGGCTTTTCGATCGTTACACCGATAAGTTCGAGGTCTTCTCACGTTTACTCGCAATGGCTGAGGTTGATTTTTGGTGCATACATGCTTGAGATAAACAAACAAGCGGGATGGATACAACTTAGTTTACTTAGTGTATTTCCGTATTTGCCAATTTTTCTTATGGTATTGCGGTATTGGGTACCACCCAATGTCCCCAGTCCCCCTCCGAAAGAAGTGAAGTTTTATAACTGTATTTGTTAAAAGAACGTAAGGATACTTCGAAAAAACGATTGTGGTTATGGTTTCAGAGTATTACGCAATAAGTGCTGTTCCAAACTGGCTCTTCGATATTCAATGCGTTGTAATTGTGTAAGAATGGAATCCGCTTGAGGGTGGGTCTTCTATCTCTGATGATTAACATCTCGAAAATCAGACACTCCAGTTTTCCTCAGCATTTCTTGAGGATTCTAATTCCACTCGTGCGAAATTCTTTATTAACAACGAGCAGCCTCGCGAAGACGCGAGGCTGCGAGGCGGTAGGCTAATAAGGCAGTGAGCGAAAGTTCCAACCAAGGCAGAATGAATCTCGAATCGATGTAACTAAGGTAATGTAAGGTAACCTTTTATGACGTAATGCAGAGCTTTCGAGCAAACACGTGATACAGAACAGAGATTCCACGAGCCGTGTGCGTGTTTGTGAGGCGATGACCAATCCTTTATTGTAACATAACGTCGTGGTTTGCATGCAGTGGCGCTGGCTTAGATAAGAACTAGACGGATTTTAAGAGATAACGCGGACTGGAAGCAGTCTACTGAGTCCCGTGCTTATCCCGTCTTCAACCAATCGTCGGGTGGATTCATTTGCAATGGCCGTTTTCATAGGATAGGATAGGATAGGATAGGATAAGTGCTTTATTATCAACAGAGCGCCTACAGACACATGTGTTTACAACGATAACAAAGATTTTCGTGCAATAATTACAGAGGTGTACATTTGTAAAATTTATACAACTATTAAACAAGGTTATATTTAACGCGTCTATCTCTTTCGCGGAAGCGATCATATACGTATTTAGCCACCATTTTTTGCGTTTTCTCTCCTTGCTTCATAC